>CABHPH010160998.1:0-19679 GCA_902168325.1 Peromyscus nudipes
GCATGAGTTGCAGCTTCTGGGTGCTGTGTCTGTCATTTGTATAGTCTCTATTTGTAGCTTCTCATGCTCTACTGTGCACAATAGAACCATATGAGCATCTTGTTAAGATGGCACAGTCTGGTTGAAAGCTCTTATTCCATAGTTCTGCATGTGGAACAGGCTTGCAGATACTGCTGATGGCCCAGAGAACATACTTTGACAATCACTCTTCTACATATGTCGTGATAACGACAGCAACCCCATCACTTGCACAACCTTTGCTTCTTCTACCACTGTGCTGTGGTTTGTAGGCATGTTCAGCTAATACCCCAGTCTTTTCATGAAGGAAGTAAGAGAACCCTGCGGGCATATAAAAGAGGAAACCCAAGCACGGGAGATTAAGCAGTGTGCTCACAGAAGTGCAATTGAAGGAGCTATTCTTTATTTGTTTCTAATGTGTGTGTGTGTGTGTGTGTGTGTGTGTGTGTGTGTGGTGTGTGTGTGTGTGTTTGAGTTCTAAAATACAACAATAACAAAAATATGGCTTGCATTATGAAATTGGACTTACTTTATCTTGGAGGTACTTGAATATGTTGAAAACAACATGGCTGGGCGGTGGTGGCACAGGGCTTTAATCCCAGCACTCAGGAGGCAGAGCCAGGTGGATCTCTGTGAGTTCAAGGACAGCCTGGGCTACAGAGTGAGTTCCAGGAAAGGCACAAAGCTACACAGAGAAACCCTGTCTCGGAAAAAAAAAAGAAAAAGAAAAAGAAAACAACATGATGTGTCAATATATATTGTACCAATAGTTATTCAGTTATAAATTATATTGAACATATACTCATTCCTTTTGTATATATGGCAATTTTTTGTAAAGACGTATCAGTTTTACATGTCTATTTTTAATCTGAATTTTATCTTTTACTGAAAATAGATTTTTCTCTCACATAGTATACCTGTTTATGGTTTTTCCTCCCTCTTCTCCTCTACATCTCCCTTCCCATCTGGATCCACCCCCTTTCTGTCTCTCATTATAAAAACAGGCTTCTAAAGGAATAGTAATAAAATATAATACAATAAGACAAAATACAACTAAGGCATCAGAACAAGACAGTATTCTTTTTTAAAAGATTTTATTGATTCTTTCTGAATTTCACTTCATGCTTTCCAATCCCATTCATGTCCCAATCCCCTTTGCCTCCCTGCTCTGCCCTTGCGACCTTCCTACCAAAGCAAAACAAAATGTAAAAGCTCTAGTGTGGCAGTATGAACTCTCCTGCTCTCAAACCCTCAGGACCTGCTCGCCTGTGCCTGTGCACCCGCCAAGAGAGTCAGCTCTATTGTGCTGCCATGGTGAGGGGCAGTGCCAAATTTCCCACTCTTATGACCTCAGGGCCACCCCCCCCACAGGCAACAAGAGGTGGGGAAGGGGAGAGGTCTTCTCTTTCTTGCCCACTCCACCACATAGCATATAAGGGGTGGGGCCCGATCTTTCACCTACTTTCACGGGGTGGATCGCTTGCACCTCTGTCAACAGGGTCAGCTCTACTGTGCTGCCTAGGTGAGGAGCAGGGCCCACTCTCCTGGGTGCTGCATTCAGTGAGGGGCAGGGGCCGTTTTCTCACTCTGCAGACCCTGAGACCAGCTTTTCCTACCTGCTATAGGTGGCTAGGGACGAGGGGCAAGGAACAGGGGATTATCTCTCCCTCATCCCTGCTACCACATGACACACAGTGGGGCTAGTTTACCCACTCTCATGCTTTCAGGGCTGGCTCACCCTGCACCCCCAACAGGGACAACCCTAATGTACTACCCAGGAGAGTTGCAAGGGCCAATTCTCCCCAGTGCTGAAGCCAGTGAAAGGTGAGGCCTACTCTGCAGCTCTACCCTCGATGCTTTTGGTGAACAAGAACCTCAGACATCAACACATACTTTGGCTGCAGCAGGGCCACAGGCTCAAACATGACTCTAGCCACAGTTCAAGCATGTAGGATGCCATGACTCTGGGTGGCAGCGGATATCACTCAGGTATATGTGGGCCAGGCAGCAGCACAGCCCTCTGACACCAACATGACCACAGGTGGCAGCCCAGATCCGTGGGCCTCTGGTGGCAACACAGGCCATAGACATCAATACAGACTCATGCTGCAGTAGGATCACAGATCCAGACATGGTCCTTGGCAGCAAGCCAGACCCAGATGTCATCATGGCCACAGTAGGCATTGTAGATGTCCCCAGTGGTGATGTGGCCCTCAAGCACCAACATGTCTCCAGATGGCAGTCCAAACTCCAGGCATCCACTCTGCCTTCAATGACAACCACATCCATGAACATAAACCATAGACCCTGTCTGCAGTAGGACCACAGGCCCAGACATGGCCCCAGGCAGCAGTTCAGGTCCAGAAGACACTATGGCCCTGGGTGGCAGCTTAGGCTTCTCAGGTCTGTATGACCTCAAAGACCAACATGGCCTTAGGTAAGACTATATTCTTAATGCTCTATTGTAACACCCTGGTATAAAAACAATCTGTGGCATGTTTATTCATATCAGGTTAAAGAATTCTTGTATTTTCTAATTATTTTACCATTTTCTTTTAGTACAGAAGCCAAAAGGTAAGTGAAGAAGAGTTAATGTCAAGTCCACTGTTCAGTGTGCCAGCCACTGCCTACAAGGGCTGTGGGACACCTGATATGTTACTGTCTGAACTGAGATGAGCTCAGTGCTCAATTTATTAACTTGTTATTATCAAATATATGCCAGATTTGTAAAACAAGATAAGAAAGGAAAACATTTCATCAACAAATTTCATAATTCATATTGAGAGAACAGAAATAAAATTTTGAGTGGATTGGCATAGCTTTAACATATTTAAACATATAGTATCTCCAGTTTCTATTTCCAGGCTAGCAGAAAAACTAAATTTCTATTTGTGACTTGTATTTTAACTGGACAACATTTGTGTAAAGCTTGAAGTACAGGTAGTTGATCATACACTTTTCACAATTTGTTACATTGCATAAACCAGTATGTTTCATCATGAAACAAGACATGTCTAAGGCTCTGGGAATGTGGCTGTGCATGGGCGAGGCCTGTGGGTAACCAGATGTCTACAAAGTGGCTGACCATGTCTGCCTTCCCTTGACTTTAGTATTTATTCTGTGACTGTGATACAATGAGTACCTCAGGGTGTCTGTTACTGAACTGTGAGTTAGTGTGCCTAATTTTAATATGAAAATGCCTGATTCAAACCGTGGAAGGGGATTGTGCATTCTCCCAGGCATTAGTTTGTGTAAAACCTGAGAGAGTAGACAAGGTTGTCTTTGAATTTTTTCAAGATTTAAAATTACACAGTTCTTTTCTAACAGACACTTTAGAATAAGAATTTAGGACAGGACTCAAGCCAGGGAAACAGTGGCCACACCTATCAGGATCACAATTTTTCCTACTAGGCGGCCTACAGCCACCACACTCTCCTAAGAACCAGAGAGGACAACAGAAACCAAGGAACAAAATATCCACCCATCAAAGAAAAGACCAGATATCAGCACCAAGAACTGCAATCTCCACCAAATCCAGATACCCAGATGACAGTGTAAAAAACAATCAATAACAGCCAGGACAATATGTCCCTACTAGAGCTCAGCAACCCTACCAGAGCAGGCCCTGAGTATTCATAGCTGTAAAACAAGAAAAAGATCTTAAAACAGCCTTTAGGAATATGACAGAGTATGGGAGCCCACAAAAGCTTCCTAGTGAGATCTCAGCTTACTTTACAAAGCAGGGCTGCGTTAGGGGATGGCTTGACCACGTGCATGGTCACCAGGTGTCTGAGATGGTCTGCACTTGGCTGTGCTGTGGGGAGGTCTTTTGCTCCACTTCTTGGCATTCCTTTAAAAGCCCTTTGTCAGAGACAGCCAGGGCCCCATGGATAAGGATCCAGGCCCTCCTGAGGCTATTCTGTGTTTTCTGTCTGTCTCTCTCTAGCTAAATTTCTATCTAATATTTCCTGCTGCTCCTGCTCAAGAGTACCCTGGGGAAAAGTGGGAGTGGGATGGTCCCCCACAACACAGGTCTTAAAGAGGAAATGTATAAATCCCTCAAACAATTCTATTAAAATACAAACAACCAGGAAGAAAAAATGAATAAACAGGATCTAAAAGTGGAAATAAAAATTAATGAAGAATATGCCTGTCAAATGATATCAGGAAATGAAAAAAATAGGAACTTGAACAAAACTTCAGAGGCAAACTTCACCAACAGAATACAAAAGATGGAAGAGAGAATCTCAGGCACTGAAGACACGATAAAAGGAATTAGATAATTTGATCAAGAAAATGTTTAATCTGAAAAATTCCTGGCACAAAACATCCAGGAAGTCTGAGGCACTGTAAAAAGACCAAATCTAAGAATAATAGGAATAGAGGAAGGAGAAGAAAACCAGGTCTAAGGCACAGAAAATGTTTTCAATGAAATCATAAAGAAAGTGTCCCAAACCTAAAACAGGAGATACCTATCAAGAAGCATACAAAACATATAGAGTGGACAGGAAAAGAAAGTCCCCTTGGCATATAAGAATCAAAATACTAAATGTACTGAAAAAAAAGGATATTAAAAGCTGCAAGGGAAAAAGAAAAAGTAACATAGAAAGAAGTTCAAGGAAGCGTTAACATTTCTACAATACTCCTCAAATTATTCCACAAAATAGAAACAGAAGGAGCATTGCTCCATTCATTTTATGAGGACACAGTTAACCTGATACCCAAACCACATAAAGACCCAACAAAGGAAGAGAATTACAGAAAAATTTCCCTTATGAGCATTGATGAAAAAAAATTATCGCCGGGCGGTGGTGGTGCACGCCTTTAATCCCAGCACTCGGGAGGCAGAGCCAGGTGGATCTCTGTGAGTTTGAGGCCAGCCTGGGCTACCAAGTGAGTTCCAGGAAAGGCGCAAAGCTACACAGAGAAACCCTGTCTCGAAAAACCCAAAAAAAAAATTATCAATAAAATACTGGCAAACAGAATCTGAGAATACATCAACAAGATCATCCACCATGATCAAGTAGGCTTCATCCCAGAGATGCAGAGATGGTTGGTACAACACATGGAAATTGATAAATGTAATCCACCTTATAAACAAACTGAAAGATAAAGAATAAATGATCATCACATTAGATGCAGAAAGGGACTTTGCCAAAATCTAATACCCCTTCATGATAAAAGTCCTGGAAAGATTAGGAATTCAAGAGACATATCTAAACATAATAAAGGCAGTTTATAGCAAACATACAGCCAACATCAGCTTGATTGGAGAGAAACTCAAAGCAATTCCACTAAAATCACTTACAAGACAAGGTTGTCCAGTCTCTCAATACTATTCAATACAGTACTTGAAGTCTTTGTTAGAGCAATGAGACAACCAAAGGAGATCATGGGAATACAAATTGGAAAGGGAGAAGTCAAAGTATCATTATTTACAGATATAATAGCTAGGTGACACTAAAAATTCCACTGGGAAACTCCTGCAACAGATAAACACTTTCAGCAAAGTAGTTGGACACAAAATTAACTCTAAAAAATCAGTAGCCCTCCAATATTCAAATGACAAATGAACTACAGAAGAAATCAGGGAAATAATACATTTCTTAGTAGTCTCAAATAAAATGAAATATCTTGGAGTAACTCCAACAAGTAAAAAAAGACTTAAAAGATAAAAACTTAAAGTCATTGAAGAAGAAAATTGAAAAAGATATCAGAAGATGGAAAGATCTCCCAATCTCATGGATTGGTTGGATTAACATAGTAAAAAATGGCCATCCTACCAAAAGCAATCTACAGATTCAATGCAATCTCCATCAAAATTCCAATGCAACTGTTACAGACCTTAGAAGGATAATTCTCAACTTCATATGGAAAAAAAATGCAAGATAGCTAAAACAATCCCAAATAATAAAAGAACTTCTGAAGGCATCACTATCCCTAATTTCAAGTTGTACTACAAAATTACAGTAATAAAAAATAGCATGGTTTGATACAAAAATAGACACACTGATCGATGGAATTAAAGACCCAAACGTAAGTCTACACACCTATGGACACTTAAATTTTTATAAAGAAGCCAGAAACACACACTGGAAAAAAAGACAGTATCTTCAACAAATGGTGCTAGACAAACTAGATGGCTGCATGTAGACGAATGCAATTATATCCATACATATCACCTGCACAAAACTCCAAGTGAATCAAAGACTTCAACATGAAACCAGATACAATGAATTTGATAGGAAAAAAATTGTGGAATAACATTGTACTCAGTGGTAGAGGAAAATACTATCTGAACAGAGCATCATCATCATGGGCACTAAGATTATTATTAATGAATGGGACTTCATGAAACTGAAAAGCTTCTGTAATTCAAAGGGCATCGTCATTTGGACAAAGCAGCAGCCTACAGAATGGAAAATTTTTTTTTTGGTTTTTTTTGTTTGTTTTTTTTTAACTTCTCCACTCCTATTGGAAGACTAATGTCCAAAATATATAAAGAACTAAAAAAAAAAAACAAAAAAAAAAAAACCAAAAAACTAGATAATGAAGAAAACAAATAACCCAATTAAAAAATTGGATCAAGAAAACGTGGTAGATTCATGCAGACTATTACTGAGCTATTATTAAAATGACATGAAATTTGTAGGAAATTGAATGGAACTAGGAAAAAAAATAATCTTGAATGAGGTATCTGAGACACAGAAAGATAAATATGTTATCTATTTGTTGATTTGTGAATATTAGCTGCCAAGTCAATAAGAAACAAGCTACAATCTGTAGAACCCTGAAGGTTAGGTATAGAGTAAGGGAAAACAGAGGAGCAGATAGATCTTATTAGGAAAGGGAAATATAATAGATAGTTATGGATGGCTGGGTGATGGATCTGAAGGATCAACAGGGGAGGGGAAAGGGACAAGGGAATTATGGCGAAATGGAGTGAGACAGCTAAAATGAAAGGCCTTTTGAGGGGTAGTATGGAAGTTTCCAAAGATATATATATATAAGAAGGTGATCCAAATGAAATCATCAAATAATTGGGGAGACAGAGTCCTAACTTGTCATCTCTTATTACCAAATGAAGCTCCCTCTACCAAGATTGGGTTACATCTAATTGAGTTCTTGGTTAAAGGGGTCCCATGTGAATCCCCAAACAACTTAGCCTGTTGCCAAGACTATAGGTTGCTCTCCATAAACTGATGGCATGGTCCCATTACTAAAGACAACACAACTCATTGAACATTGAAAAATAGAACTTGTGCCTATATATCCTTTACCTCAACAAGCTGGTTTCTGCAGTACAAGGAAGAGAAACAGAAATATCACCCAGGCACAACCCTTTGATCTATAATGGGGGTCCTACCTATAAGAAATGCTAGGGTAATGGAGACACAAAACTTGTAGGAGTAACCTGATTTGACATAAGTCCTACTCTATGAGACAGAACTCTTCCCTGATACTGCTTGGGTGACCAAGAACGAGAGACTAGATACATGAGGGACCTAGAGTAAAAGCAATTGCAACAAACAAACAAAATAAAACATAGCAATAAAATGACTGACTTCCAGTAACACTCTGCTATACTCATAGATTGGTGCCTTGCTTAGGCGTCATTTGGGAAGACTTATCCTGCAGCAGATGGAACAAATAGAGATCCACATTACACAGAGAGTGAGAGACCTTGGAACATTTAGCCCTAAACTGGATGTCTCCATCAAATCCGTCCTCTCAAGGAACCCTGCAGAAGAGGAGAAACTATGAGTGTAAGAGCTGGAAGGGATGGAGGACACCAAGGTAACTAGACCCTGTAAATTGACATGAGCCAAGCTCATATGAACTCAGAGGCTGAAGCAGCATGCACAGGGACTGCACAGGTCTGTGCTAGGTCCTCTGCATATGTATTGTGGCTTCCAATTAGTATTTTTATGGGGGTCCCATGTGTGCAAATGAGTGAGTCTTTGATTCTTGTTCTTTTTTCTTGGGCTCTTTTCCTTCTGTTTGCTTGTTTTGTCCAATTCCAACATGTCCCCCCTTTTCCCTTTATGGTATTATATTTTATTAATATCCCTTAGAAGCCTGTTTGTTTTCTAGTGAGAAACACAACAGGAGTGGGTCTGGATGGGAGGGCAGTTGAAGAAGTCTTGGGAAGAGTAGAAGGAGGGAAAACCATATTCTGGATATATTATATGAAAAAATAATTTAATTTCAACAAATGAGTGGGGCATATACTGCCAAAAACAAGAAAAAAGGAAAGAGAATCTAGGACTGGAAACATATTTTAAACTCTGTAATGGCAAGGAAGAGAGAAAACTATATTTTCTTTTTTTTAAGTGTATATATATATATATATATACTTCCTCCTTTTTACTAAGCACATACAATATAATCTGACTACAGTTTCCCCTCCTTCTATTCCTCCCAATTCCCCCATACCTCCTCTCTTATCTGTTTCCACTCCCTTTATAGCTCTCATTAGAAAAGAACAAGTTTCTAAGAGATAACAACAAAACATGAGAAAATAAAATATAATCAAATAAATCAGAAGCCATCACATAGAAATTCAACAAGCCAAGCCAACCGAAAAATAAAAGAGCCCTAAGAGCAGGCACAAGAATCACAGACCCCCTTGTTCACACTTTCAGGAATCCCATAAAAGTATTGAATAGTGTACACAGAGGACCCTGTGCAGATCCATGCAAGGCCCTGTGCTTGCTGCTTCATTGTGAGTTCATATGTTCTTTGCTCAGTTGTTTTAGAAAGTCTTGTTCTCCTGGGGTCCTGCATTCCTTCACCCCTTCTGCTCCTCTTCCATGGGTTTCCATGAGCTGTGAGTGAAGGAATTTGATGGAGACATTTCATTTAGAGCTGTGTTCTAACGTCTTTATGTATGCATGAAATCTGGCTGAGGGTTTCTGTGCTGTTTCCACCTGCTGCAGGATGGTAGAGACTTCTATGATGATGGGAAAGCCATATTTTCAAATGCACACTCAACACACACACACACACACACACACACACACACACACACACACACACACATCATTTTATGTTGCCTAAATTCACAAGCTGTAAACCTTTTATAACCATACTTAGCTTTCTTTGTGTCCTGCTACTGGGGGTGTAGAGAGCCTTGGCAATGAAATGTTTCCTCCTTTCATTTCTAAATTTGTAAAATTCCAAGTAAAACTCATGGCAAGGATCTTCCTGCTTTTAAAGATCTCTCCACACTATCCCAGTGGGTTGTCAGTGCCGAGTTCTGAGCAGGCTGCCCTTGTCTTGTGATTTCTGTACCTCAGCCAGAGGTGAGGGATAGCTGAACTTATATTTACTTTATACTTGAAGTTCAAAGTTAATCCTGTTTACTTAAAAAAAAACTCTCATCTAAGAATTTGAAATGTTTGCTTTTATAGAATGAGATCATGTGGCCATAAAAATTTTTGAAAATTTATCCAATATAACAAAATAACAGAGCCAAAATTAATGATTCTACATGTGTAATGAGGGGGACTGGGACTTCTTTTATCCAAACCTCAGAATATTTAGTTCCAATCCACGCAATTACTGGCTTAAAGCTTTTTGTTGACCTAATTTTACAGATGCATCTTAGTCCATTGAAATATAGGAGATCATTTTGTTTCTATGATTTATTCTCAGTTTTGAGAATTATTTATCATAGTATAATCTGAAATCTTAAGTAGCCTGTTTGGTGACTATTAAAGACTGTCTGACAGAAGTAAGAAAAAAATTAAACTTTAGAAAATTAAATGTCCTGGCATCCAGTCTTCCTTGGATCCCTGCTAGTCTCATGGTGTTATATGCTAATTTCCGCACACATTTGCATCACTTTTAAACTTGTACTTGATAAGTGCAGGTCAGTTTAATAGTTACTTACTGAACAGAGAAGGGGAAAAGTAAAATCAAATAAGTTTTTGACAAAATGTAATGCTTTGGACTTTTAAAAAATATCGATATAGCATCTTGTACTTTTGTCTTGGCCTCAAACACGTTTGAACCAGATGACAGAGGGGCCTGACAGAAGATGATAAATGCTTCACAGGGTGTGGTGGAACTCCCAAAGCATAACGGTGTACAGTTATTTAACCAGCAGGTCACTGCTCATGTTCTCTTCTCTGGTGTGTGCAACAAGGTCATTTGATACTATAAAAATATTAGCATGGAGAGCATTCATCTTTCAAATGTTTGAAAGATACAAATGGTCTTTCAAATATTAAAATATATTTAATATCAGTCTGTGCTATAACTTGGGATTTTTCTCTACTATGAGTTTAATTTCAGTGTACTATAGACTGTTCATTCTCATACCACAGTTTTTCTTTCAAACAAATTAGTATTCAGTCCTTTACTTAATTAAAAGTTCAGTTTAGTTTCTCAGTGGCTTTTTTGTTTTTTATTTGTTTGTTTGCTTGTTTTCCTCTTAGAAGAGTAAACTTTGATTTTTAAATTGATCTATTACTAAGCAAAAAAGCCCTAATCTAAGAATACACAGAGACTTCCTTTATGGAAAACAAAACAAAACTAACAAAATCCAAAAATAGCATGACATCAGAGTTACCACAGCAATCAATTCTTCAGAAAGGAACATTTGTGTTTGAAGATGGTCTTGAATGGGAATAGCAAAAAAGAACATGATGTACTTTGAAGAGGAGTTTTCACTTCCTTCTGTAAGGACTCTCTTAAGCTGTAGGCATTATTTTCATAAAGGTCAAGCTAGCTCTCTGGGTGGTGATCTGCTCTCTCCTGTCCACTCAGCTGTCAGCGATCCATTTGACTCGGAAAAAATCCATTCCCAATGGAAAAACAAAAACAGTCTTGAAAGTTGATTTGATACATGTCGTAATATGGGTTTGGAGTGTGATAACTTCTCACAGAATGTAGTCCCATTTCAAATATTTGTGCGGCTATTAGTTAGGGCATTCTATTAATTTTCTTCCTATCTCCTTCACTTCTTTGCCTCATTACTGAATAAACATGGCTGGGCTCCTGACCGCCTTCTTGTCCTCTCACAAAAACCACCTTAGGTGTAAGTCATGGACAACGGACAGCATTCCACCTTCAGCTCCCAAACTTCCCTAGTAGGGATTTCCTTATAATACACATAATTTGAATTTGTTATAGGACAGGAAAAACCATTAAAACTTAGATATAACCCCACTACAACATTATAAACACCATTAAATCTTGTGGTATTACTCCTTCAGTTGTTGTATGTGTGTATTATCCTTAAATATATGCATACATATATTGATATAAATATATGCATGTGTTGAATATATTTAAGTTTTTATTATAGTTGTAAAAGCTGTTTATTTTAATAATATGGGCGTGAAAATATATTATTTTGGAATTGTTTGTAAACGGAGCACATAAAAATTGTTTGTGTTTACTTTTAAAATATCTTGTAAGTCGAGCCAAGTTAATTTTAATTATTACTGTTTAAAACAGAATTATGCCAAAACATGTGCACAATAATTTGGGAGTATCTCATGTGTATTTTGGAAGGAGGTGTCTTTAGAAAGTGCAGCCCAAAGGAGGGGGGGGGAGCTGCTGGAACTTGTTTGACTGTGAGTCCAGCAAACAAAGTAAAAGCAAGCAGAGCATTAGAAAGTGGCTGACATGGAGTCATAAAGAAAGGAGAATGCACATGTTAGATTGAACAGGTAACTTGAAATAAAAAGAAAATTTTGTTATGTATCTTATTTATAGTTCTGTGGGTTTTTGTTTGTTTGTTTATGTTATCTTCAAGGTTCTGAGGTATATGAAAAGACAAAAATACAGAATGTCTCTTAACCCTTGAGACTTGGTCTTTTCTTTACTACAAGGTAAAAAGAAATCCCCTTACTGACATGAAAGTTAGACTCAAAGCCAGGTGTGCTGACTTGTGCCAAGTATGAAAGGCTAAAGCAGGAGGATCATGGGTTGGGGGCTATTCTGGGCTACCTAGTCAGTTTTAGAACAGACTAAGCTGCAAAGTGAGATCTTATATCAACAAAATAAAATAAAATTAAAATGCTAGTTTGAAAGTTTAACCAAGCCATTGTACTCAACAAAGCCCTTTAGAAATGCAGGAGGTAGAATCCTGCCAAGTGCAAAATATGGGGTTCTAGGTCATACGGTGGGTTTATCTCCCCTTGGCCAGCTCTGTTGGGTGGAGTGTGGATGAGCTTCACAAGATTTGTGTCTATCTGCAATTGGCACCTGCCACTTTCAATCACATGCTACAGTGGAAATGGCATCTTGTAGGTGGAAGTTTCTGCCCCATCAGCAACTCCCAATTACTCAGCAGCCGCTTCCCAAATAATTGACTCAGAGGCTTAATATTATTTATAAATGCTTGGCTGGTAGGTAGCTCAGGTTTATTACTAACTAGCTCTTACACTTAAATTAAACCATAATTCTTATCTATGTTTAGCCACGTGGCTTGGTACCTTTATCAGTTGAATATGCTCATCTTGCTTTCTCTTTGTCGGCTGGTGACTCCTGACTCTGCCCTTCCTCTTCCCAGCATTCTTAGTTTGGTCTCCCCACATATACTTCCTGCCTGGCTGCTGGCCAACCAGTGTTTTATTAAACCAATTTGAGTGACAAATCTTTACAGTGCGCAAGAGCATGATCCCATAGCATTTCCCCTTTTTGTCTAATCAAAAAGGAAGGTTTTAACTTTAACAGGGTAAAATTACATATCACAAAACAGTTATCAAGCAAGAACTGCAGTTATAATATCTAGTCTATTTGTATTTGGCAAAATTAAAGAAAATAAACTATCATCCTATTTTTGTGAGTCTAAAGTTTCATATCTAATTTATCTTTTATCATAACTAAGAAAAACTATACTTATAACTATCTAGTCTTCAACTCCATCAATGACCACAGAAGAATATAATATTACCTGAGTAAGCAGGAAGTGCAAGCAAGTGACTTCCAAAAAATGTGAGAAATGATAGGGACATTTGGCTGCCTGGACAGTCACCCAAAGTTCTTCTGTAATGTTGAGGGATCTATCTTCAGCCTACAGGCATAGAGTACCTGGCAGACTTTTCAGTGAAGCAGGAAATTTGAAGGACTGTCCCACCTATTTTGGCAAGGTTTTTCAGTTGCTTTCATCTGTGTCCTGCAAAATGTCTGGCAGTTCCTTCCATGAAGCAGGAACCCCGAGGGACCATCCCACGCTGTGTTGGCAAAATTCAGTGGTCACTTTCCTGTGGGTCATGTATGTCCAGTTTATACAGCATACTGTCAAGCAGTCCAGGAAAGAGCAGTTCCTTGCCCAAATGGCTAGCCTTGCCATATTGAAAGCAAATTCCATAAGGAGTTTCTTTGATGCCCATCATCCTCTTTGGAGTAATTGGTGCTGCCAGAAGCAGAAGTGTCCAGTATTGATAAAAGTCTAACTTCTTAAAAACATTTTACATGCCATATTCTGTAGGTCTTTGAAGAGTTTGGAGATTACCTACCTAATTGAAATTTATCTTTGTATAACTAGAATATATATATATATATATATATATATAAAACCTATAACTAATATGGCTATAAGTTTGACTATTATAGTCAAATAGATGACTATTTATCTGTATTTTTTAATTGAACATTACATTTTTAAATAAGCTGCATAAACATAATACCTTTAAAAAGAGTAGAAACATATATACAGTATAACAAAAAATAACTTTAAATTTGTATCAATAAACTAAAATCCATACCAATACAAAAGTATGTAAGATTAATAGTTGTTCTTGTATTAAAGTAGATTCAACAATCTACCTTTTATCCTATCATTTCTATGTCCTCCCTTTTCTTTTCAGAACAAGATCCCTGAATCTAATCTCCTTTGTTTAGCTCTTTTCTTGATCATTATCCATAACAACTTGTAACCAACCCCCTAAATAATGACAAACATCCATAATCTATATTTTTGGGAATGTGGGCATAGTTCTCTAGACTACATCCTGCTGATTGGGGGCAATGATAATCTTTGAGGGACCATAAGATAATTGAGAATAATAGTTAATTCTTGGCTAGAGTAGTCTGTGAGGCTGGATCATCTCAGCCAGCAGCCTCGAAGCTGTTCTGGATGCAGAACTCAGAGGAAACTACAACAGAGGTGCTCTAAAACATTGGATCATCTGGGCTATCCATACCCATCGATGATTGTTTCAGGGGGTCTTTCTTGATCAAACCTTATTTTTCTTAACCCAGAATGATTCCAGAGCCTTTACTTTCCTGTTGAAACAAAAGGATAACCTCTTCTCCAAAGTAACATATCTTTTGACTTAAAATTTGAAGTCAAGGCACTTTTAAAATTTATAGGTTGGATTAATCCAGCAACATTTATAACCAAATGTCTCTTAGCAGCTGTTGCTCGTTTCTCAGCTGTCAAACAATTCAAAGACAAGACAATTAGATATACTATCTAGACTCTCTGTGTATTTTCCATCTTTACATGGCTTTTTAATATATTGCTTTACTCCCTTCTTGAGGACTTGACTTTATTATTTTAAAATTATATATTTCTTTTTTTAATGACTGTCTGTATCTTCTCTTTACTCTCTTTACTCTTATTTTTAAACACACTGTAACCCACTTAGAGGGTTTCATTTTTGTTGTTGTTGTTTGTTTGTTTTTTATTTTTGTCTGAATCTGTCTTTGCTGCATATAAATATCATTTGCTGACCACATGAGCATTTAAACTGCTAAGTAGCATGGCTAGGACTAAAGTGGCTGCTTTGGCAGCTGGCTCTGCCCCATTCCTTGATTCCTTCAAACACTAGTCTCAGGGTGGAGGCATGTTTACCACCAGCTCTGAAAGCCATGCTTATCACTCCAACTCTGTGGAGTTTTTGGCTCCACACCATCACTGAGTAGTGTGCTACCCACTGCTCATAAACCTCATTTAAGTGTTTGGTAGCAGGGCCTCTTAAAAGAGTCACATAGTTTTTGCCACTAACACTGAGTCAGGAAGCCATCTCTTAAAGGAGCCATGCCACTGCTCACTGCCAGCAAGCAGAGCCTGCTGGAGAAAAGACGATCAACAAGAAGCTGCATTTGACTCTATTTTTGTGTGTTTAGAATCCTTTTTGAATCTTTATCAGGTTTTATGTGGAAATTCTTGCCAAATGTTTGGGTGCCACATGTAGGTGGAAGTTTCTGTCCCATCAGCAATTCCCAAATACCCAGTAGCCACTTCCCAAATAATAGACTCAGAGGCTTAATATTGCTTATCAATGCTTGTCTGGTAGCTCAGGCTCACTACTAATTAGCTCTTACATTTAAATTAACCCATAGTTCTTATCTATGTTTAGCCATGTGGCTTGGTAACTTTTCTCAGTCTGACAATCTCATCTTGCTTCCTCTGCCTCTGGCTGGTGACTCCTGACTCTGCCCTTGCTCTTTTCAGCATTCTTAGTTTGGTCTCCCACCTATACTTCCTACCTGGCTACTGGCCAATTAGTGTTTTATTAAACCAGTTTGAGTGATAAATCTTTACACTGTACAAGAGCGTTATTCCACAGCAGCATCACTTTGCTGGATCTGATTATGAACTAGCTTGGATACTTAGAAAAAAATGGAGATTTGAAGAGACATTGTATTTCCCTTGCCTTTCCATGGATGCAGTAGCCCTTCCTCTAGTATTAGTTATGTATTGCTACCTGCCCTCACTGCTCAGTAGTGTACACCTGACATGCTATAACCTGGACCAATCCAATTTGGATTCCCATTCCAGGAAACAGACAATAGAATTCACAGACAGCTTTCCTGTACAGCTGGGACTTCATCCATTAAACTTACGATGAGAGAACAAACTTTCCAGAGAGAGCACAAGAGTGAGATGAGAAGGAAGCCAAAGAATATAAAGCACCATATTCCTGTGGGTCTTTCATCATTGATTCTAGACCATTTGAAGATATGACCAGTTGCTGTTACTTATTTATGAGATAACTATATCCCATTAAAGAAATCTCAATTTCAGTAAGTTAAATAGCTGATTTATGTCATGTTAAAAATTGACATTTTAACTAATATACAGTATGTTAGTGGGAAAAGTCTCCATGATGAGACAATTACTCAGTAATTCACCTGTCATCCATTTTAGAAATTCTTTTATGTAGGATTTCCTCCTCCAGAAAAATATCACAGTGACTCACAATTCTCATCATGCAGTTTTGAATAGTGGACCAATAACAACAAAAGCATGTCAGATAAATGACAGCTCTAATTATGATAATGAGGGTGATGTATGATAAAGAGGGTGATGATACCAGGTGAAACTTAGTTTTGAATTTATTTTCTACTTGAGCTGGCAGTGCTTACTACAAATAGTGTTGTCTTAGGACAGTCGAAATGTTTTGCACCCAGTTAAGAAATTGACCCTCAAAAAAAATTAAATAAAACAAAAACAACTTTGAAAAAATAAAAAAGAAATTGACCCTCATGCCAACTTCTGGAAACTGTCCATAGCTGAAGATCAGCTAACAACACAGAAATGTTTCAGAAAAACTTATCCTAAATCTAATGGAACCAAATGTGTAATTTGATTTTGATGGGCAACATTGTCTTGAATTTCTATGGATGATGTGCTTATATACATATCTCAACTATACTGAGATTTGACTTGATAGGAAAGCTAAAAGATAAGATGCTAAATGATTTGGAAATATTCCTGTGTTTCTTAAGACAGATAAAAATGTCAGGGAAAATTCAACTGTCTTAATTTAACACTACTTAACCAATTCAGTCAATTTACTTTGTCTCTCTGGCAGACAAAAGAGTGCTTAATTTAGTTATGCTTTACCAAATCATAGAATTAACCATCATTTTTCATGCTTGCCATGTTGCATACTGACAGATGACCACATAATCTTGTATGCCTAAATCTATGGATTTCGTTCTAATATATGCAGAAAATAGTGCTGTTTAGTGGGGAACGGCAAATCATTACACTGAGGTTGAAAAATTTATGAGTTTGTCAGACAAAGTACCTTTCTCTTTCCTCTTCCCTCCCTCTCTCTCACACACAATTTCAAAATAGACTAAAGAAGGAAATATTAATGTTGCCATATGGGTATGTATCTGAGATAGTGACCAAATTAACCAAGTTATGTGCAAATAAAAATTCTTTGCTATTGTTCAATGACTTTATAATCATAGAGATCTTAGCTGATAACAATCGATGATATATCATTTTAAAATGATGGCCCTTACTGACTTCTTGTGGCTATCTTTCTATTCTAAACATGTTAAAGTGAAAGAGCTCCTGCCCTATCTCTTGATGATACTTTGAATGATATTCTCTCAGCTCATACATAATTGACAATACTTTGATTCCATAGAAAATTGTGGCCTTTCTTTATGTGCAACTCATAGAAATTCGGCCACTGAAAGAACTCACAATTGCTCAAGAAATGCTGTAATTTGTTCAAACATCCAGGAAACGAAGTGGCTGCAAAGGAGCGCTTCTTATCCTGGACTGTAAAACTACTCACAGTTAGTAGCAAAAACAGATCCACGGGGAAACAGAGTGGATCCGCATACTCCAAATTTGTAAGTAGAAAACGAAAATGACAATGAATTTAATGGAAAAGTGATGATAAAAGTAACAATTTAGAATACCCTTCTTAAAAAAGCAAGTCTGATACATACAAAGCAGAAGATTTTTAAATCTTTATTAATATAATTCTCCATAATAAAGAATAAGCAAATTATAATACCAAAATCAGAAAAACACTGTTGAGTAATGTTTGGGTTAGAATATAAAATATCCCACAAAAGTGTCATGTGTCAAAAATCTGATAGGGTTTGGAGAAGTCACTGTACCCACAGGGCTCTGAACTAATTAAAATACTAAATCCTCAATAGATACATACTGTGATGGTCTCGGGATGTAGCTGATCAAAGCAGGTCACTGAGGCATGTTCTGGAAAGATGTATGCTATCTGTAGTTCTTTCCCATCTCCACCTCCATCCTGGCCATCAGCAGGTGAACAACCTCTGCCATGTGTTTCTACCAGTGACTTTCTGCTTTGCCTCCAGCCCAGAGTGGTAGGTCCCTTTGAATTCAGACTGAAATATAGGAAATATTGACTTAAAGTAAAACTTTGCCCACTTTTGAACTGTTCCTCTCAGGCACCTGTCATGGTGACAAAAGTCTAATACGAGAGCCCACACTGCAAGCAGTGAGGTAAAAAGATCAGTATGAAAATGTCCACCAATCCATCACACTTATGAAATATCAGGTAGTTAGATACAAATTTCACTCAAAAATGTATTTTCAAAGTGCCTCAACCTAATAAAATTATAGTAGGCTGGGTGAGGAAACGGAAGGCACCCTAAACACACGTAATGGGCCTATATTGTTCACAGTTATAGAAGAAAGAATAAAATCATAAATCAGCACACACGTAAGTGTGTGGTCCAACTTTGAACTATTCCACTGAGATCTGGATATCTGAAACATAGAAATTTTTAGTGCAATTCTGGGCTGATGTGGCACTTCAGTATTATGAAAAATATAATGGGAAAGTAGTTTTCTTCTCCAAAGTCATACATGAGAATAGGAGTCACAAATAAAATTGATTTAACATGACCCATTGAGAAATGGAAGGAAAAAACAATGCTATCATCTCATTAATTATTTCAATGTAAAATGTTTCAATAACATTTAAATTTATCTGTGTTCAAGTATGTCAAAAATATGTGGGGCCTAAATATGTTGAAAATATTTTCTATGCCTCCTAATGCCACAGTGAAATCCATTATTTCTATAATCTATATATAGTAATAAAATAGTTATAAATTTGTATAAACCAGGCATGGTGGTCCATGCCTGTAATCTGAACACTTGGGAAGACAAAGCAGGAAGATTTTGAGTTCATTGCCAACTGGGTTCTATTATGAGACTATCTTAGAACAAATCTAGTCTGTGGTGCCTACTCAAGCTTAGAGCAATGTCATATTAGGTGCAGATACACTAAAAACCATTTCCTTTAAAATCAGCAACATGTAAAGGATGCTCACTTTACTGATCACATTTGACACACCTATACAACTTGATAAAAGGGGGCCAATAATTAATAAATCTATACAACTTCATAAAAGGGAGCCAATTATTTAGAGAAGCAAAACCTAAAATATTTATACACAGTGTCAGCAAAGAAAATTAATTCAACCCACCAATAAGTCATTAGGATTATTAAGTTAAAAATTTACCTTAGGAGCTGAAGAGAGGGCTTACTGGTTTAGAACACTTGCTGCTCTTACAAAGAACATGACTTCAGTTACCACCTTCTATACCAGGCAGCTCATAACCGCCTGCAACACCAGCTTCAGGGGATCAGACACGCTCTTCCAGCCTCCAGTAGTATCAGCAGACACAGGACTTACTCTCACACACACACACACACACACACACACACACACACACACACGAGAGAGAGAGAGAGAGAGAGAGAGAGAGAGAGAGAGAGAGAGACAGAGACAGAGACAGAGACAGACAGAGACAGACAGAGACAGAGAGAGAAAGAGAGACAGAGAGAGAGACAGAGAGAGAGACAGAGAGAGAGATACATGCATAGATACACACATACAAACAGACAGCAAAACAGACAGACACACAGAGAGAGGAGGAGGTAAAGGGAGGGAGG
>CABHPH010160998.1:19779-38737 GCA_902168325.1 Peromyscus nudipes
ATAAATAAAGCTGGAGAAATCACCTGACTAGGTATCATGATTTTTTTAAATTAAGAAATAAATTCTAAAGCAGGCAAGGAAGATACAAATCACTAGGATGAGAAAAAATGTCTTATTCCTCAGAAACACAACCAATTTTGAACACTGTATGTCAGATGTTTTTGACAAATTACACATCAAATCTTGGGGATGAGATGGGCTACTTATAATTAACACATTTAGGTATCAAGATGGAAAAAAGAATTAAGTTTGATCTTGATGTCAAACAGTAAGTGAAAATTGATTCCAAGTGGAAGGTGAATTGGAATTTTATATGGTATTATGAAATGCAACTTCTTTGTGACATTAAGATTGGAATGTTTTAAAATGAAATACCAAAGCCTAATTATCAGGAAGACAGTTGAAAAACTCTGCTTCATGAAGATAAAAATTTCTGTTCATCAAAAAATATCATACTGAAAATGAAGTTAAGGTATTGAATGGTGCTAGACATTTATAGCATGCATACTGAAAAGAGTTCATATCTAGAAGATATAAATAACTCTTAATTTGTTTAGATATTCCTTTTATTTATTTTATGTCTATTAGTGTTCTTCCTGCATGTACATATCATGTGTGCCTGCTGCCCACAGAGGTCAGAAGAGGCGTCTCAAATCCCTTTGGACTGGAGTTAGCAACAGCTGTGAGTGGCCATGTAGGTTCTAAGAATGGAACCTAGTTCTCTGCAAGCAACCGCTCTGCTGAGCCAAATCTCCACCCCCAATTTAAATTCTTTAAAAAATATTTCACTAAAAAATGTATGTCATGGACTCCAGGTAAGGTTCAAAGGCACAATGGGAAGTTCCACATCCTGCCATAAGCAGAGGTCTGAGCCCACACAGGATAAAACTCACATGTGTGGAGGCACTTCCATGATTTTCTGTGAACCAAGGGAGGAGCGTAAGCAGTCCTAGAATTAGGCTCACATACAGGGGATTTTACTACTTCCCTATTAATTTGTGGAACCAAGTTAAAAAAAATGCCCAGGACCAGATGACCTTGATGCAGAATTCTACCAAACTTTCAAAGAAGCATGAACTGCAATACTTTTCAAATTATTACACAAATAGAGACAGAAGGAACATTGCCCAGTTCATTTTATGAAGACACAGTTACGCTGATACCCAAAGCACATAAAGACCCAACAAAGAAAGAGAATTATGACTAATTTCCTTTATAAACATTGACACAAAACTATTTAATAAAATACTTGCAAATTGAATCCAAGAAAACATTCAAATATGCTTCATCCCAGAGATACAGGCATGGCTCAACATATTTAAATCAATAAATGTAATCTACCATATAAACACACTTAAAGACAAAAATCACACGGTCATCTCATTAGATGCAGAAATGGCCTTTGACAAAATCCAACAACTCTTCCTGAAAAAAAAAATCCCTGGAGAGATTAGGGATGCAAGGGATACACCTAAACATAATGAATGCAGTTTATAGCAAGTCCACAACCAACACATACATAATGAAAAAAACTTGAAGCAATTTCACTAAAATTAGGAACAAGAGAAAGTTGTTCACCCTCTACATACCTATTCATACTGAAATATTACTTGAAATCTTAGAGCAATAAGACAACTGGAAGAGACAAAAAAGATACAAGTTGGAAAGGAAGAAGTCAAAGTATCTTTATTTGCAGATATTGTGATAGCATGCCTACATGACTCAAAAACTCCACCAGAAATGTCCACAGCATATAAACAATAAAGTTTTAGCATAGTAGCTTGGTAGAAAAAACTAACTTAAAAAATCAGTAGCCCTCTCATATTCAAATGAGAAATGAAGTAAGAAAGAAATCAGGGAATCAGCTCATTTCAGGATAGCCACATATAATATGAAATATCTTGGGGTAACTAACTAAGCAAGTGGAAGACTTAAAGGGTTAAAAACAAAGTCATTGAAGAAAAAAATGAAGATATCAGAAGAAGGAAAGATGTCCCATGTTCTTGGATTGGTTGGATTAATATAGGAAAAATGGTGATCCTACCTAAAACCATCAGAGGGTAGATCTCTTTTTAGGTTTTTGAGAAAACTGCAGAGAGATTTCCAAAGTAGCTGCATTAGTTTACCTCCCATCAATAGTGTGTAAGTGCCTCCCTTTTACCACAGCTACAGTGGCATTTGTCATGTTCCTGACAATGGCCGTTCAGACTAGTATGAGGTTAAATATTAAATTTGTTTTAATGTGCATTTGTCTGATGACTAAAGATATTGAACAGCTTTTAAAGTGTCTACTAACCTTTTTGTTTTTTTTTCTTTTCAGAATTTTCAGTTCTATAGCACATTTTTAAATAGGATTGTTCATTTTCTTTCATATTTAAACTAAAAAAATCCATTTTTTGAAAGTATCATACATGAGTACTGTATTTACATCATTTCTATAATCTCTCCACATACCAAGTCTGAGGGCCACACCACAGCAGGGGCCATTCAGATATGGGTGGACTGCACTGCCACCCAGGGCCATGATGTCATCTGGGCCCAAGCTGCTACTGAGGGCCATGTCTGGGTCCATGGCCCTATAATAGCCAGGGTCCTGAGTGATGTATGTGGCTCCTGTTGCCACCGAGTGCTGTAGGATGGTCTGTATGTCAAATTACTCTGATTGGTCAATAAGTAAAACACTGATTGGCCAGTGGCTAGGCAGGAAGTATAGATGGGACTAACAGAGAGGAGAAAAGAACAGGAAGATGGAAGGAGACACAGCCAGCCACTGCCAGGACAAGCAGCATGTAAAGATGCCGGTAAGCCACGAGCCACGTGGCAAGGTATAGATTTATAGAAATGGATTAATTTAAGATATAAGGACAGTTAGTAAGAAGCCTGCCACAGCCATAGAGTTTGTAAGCAATATAAGCCTCTGTGTTTACTTGGTTGGGTCTGAGCGGCTGTGGGACTGGCAGGTGAGAGAGATTTGTCCTGACTGTGGGCCAGGCAGGAAAACTCTAGCTACAACTGAGTGCCATAAGGATGCCCAGGGTCAGACCAGCCACCTGAGTCCAGGTTGGTGTCTGAGGGCTAGGATGTATCCAGATCTGAATGGCCTGTGCTGCAATGTCATAGTGATGTCTGGACCAGAGCTGCAGCCAACGGCC
Organism: Peromyscus nudipes; assembly: GCA_902168325.1. Lineage (NCBI taxonomy): Eukaryota > Metazoa > Chordata > Mammalia > Rodentia > Cricetidae > Peromyscus > Peromyscus nudipes. The sequence continues at coordinate 22,932 of CABHPH010160998.1, forward strand.
ATGTCAGGCAGGGTCCGTGGCTCGATTGTAGCCAAGGTCTGTGCTGATGTTTGATGCACCTGTTACCATCAAAGGATGTGCAGACACCTGAAATCAAGGGCCATGTTGGTGTCTCATGGCCATACTGCCCCTGGGGCAGTGGTGACATCCACACCCAGCCACTGTTGAGGACAATGTTGGACTCCATGGTTCTATGGTGGCTGAGGTCTGTGCAGAAGTCCGGTCCTGTGATGCCACCAAAGGTCACATAGAGGCCCAAGGTTAGGGCTGCAACCATTCCCACCTGAGCGACCAGGCCCTCTACCCAGAGCCAGGATGTTGAACAGCACCAATCTGCTGCCCAAGGGTCGCTTCTAGATCTGTGGTCCAGCCACAGCTGGGGTCTGTGTGGATGTCTGTGGCCTGTGTCACTTCAGGAGGACTTAGGAACCATGTGAGATGAAATCAGAGGTTCATACTGAGCCGGCCACACCCTTTGATGGCCCTGGGAAAGCTGGCCTTGCCTCTTGCTGGACACTACAGCAAGAAAGCTAGCCCCTGCTCGCCAGAGAGATGGCCCCCACCCCTACCATAGACCAAGGTGAACTGAACCTGAGGGCATGCATGTAGGGGTGCGGCCTCCACCCCCTCAGCCTAGGTTGGTGGCCTGGAATGACCAGCATGACTACCAACCAGGACTACAGCCAGGTCTTTGGTTGACCTACCCTAGCATCTACCCTATCTAGAATTTGCTGGAGCAGGTGAAGGGATTGGTCCTGTGGAACGATATCTACAAGATCTCCAAGACTCATGGCAGCCACAGGATATTCCAGAGGAGTTCTGGTGAGGAACCAGTGATGATGGTGAACCAGAAACCAGAGGCCTTGAACCAGACCAGTGACTTATTGCAATAACCATTTGCCAGTAAAACTGATGGGACAAAGTGGTATACTATCTGGCACACTGAAGCCTCCAGTGTCACCAGGACGAATGAAGAAGTGTTGGAGAAGCAAAGGGATTTTTCTGTTGTTGTGGTTTTGTTTTGTTGTTGTTTGTTTCTGTTTTTGCTTTTGTTCGCTTGCTTGAGTACTTTGATTTGTACACCTTATGTGGGGGTGTACGGCAGGTCCAAGAGGAGGATATGTGGGGACTGGGAGGTGAACAGAATTGGGGTTCATGATGTGAAACTCCCAGAGTCAATAAAGAAGTTAAATTTAAAAAAAAGGAGGTATCATACTTGAATACTGTATTTACATCATTTCCATAACCTCTCCACCTACCAAGTTTTCCCTTGTTCCCTCCACTCCCATTCAAGTTAATTTAATTAGTTTAATATTAAATATTATCAAACAATATTTATTATATAGTCTTTAATTTAAAAATAGTCTTTAATATATTTATTATATGTTCTCATTTTTAATTGTTATTGTCACAGATATAGCAATTGTTTTTTTTCTTTTAAGTTAAATCTTGGGCAGTACTTTTCCGATTTATGGAAAACAAATTCTTTTCTCACATAATATATCCTGATTATGATTTCCCTCTCTATACTCCCTCCAGTTCCTCCCCACGTCTCCTCCCATCCAGATCCACTCCCTTTCTGTCATTAGAAAAAAAAACCCAGGCTTTTAAGGGATAATAATAAATTATAACAAAATAAAATATAAGATAAAACCAAAACTATAACATCAGAGTTGGACAAGACAAACACAAAAGCAAAAAAACTCTAAGACAAGGCATGAGAATAAGAGACTCATTCATTCCCACACACGGAAATCTCAAAAAAACACTAATTGGAAGCCATGATATATACACAGAGGACCTAGCCCAGACCTGTGTAGTCCCAGTGCATGCTGCTTCAACCGCTGAGTTCACATGAGCTTTGCTCATGTTGCTTTACAAGGTCTAGTTACCTTGATGTCCTCCATCCCCTCCAACTCTTACACTCTTAGTACCTCCTCTTTTGCAGGGTTCCCTGAGCCCTAATGGGAGGGATTTGATGGAGACATCTGGTTTAGGGTTAAGTGTTCCAAGGTCTCTCTCTCACTCTCTGCATAACATCTGTCTGTGGGTCTCTGTATTTGTTCTATCTGCTGCAGGAGGATGCTTCTCAGATGATGCCTAAGCAAGGCACTGATCTATGAGTATAGTGGAACATTCCCGTTAGGAAATTTATTGTATAAATGTGTTATATTAAAGAAAGCAAGACAGTGTTAAATATAAAAGTTAATTTAAAAAAGAGCTGTAGGTGATAAATAAAGAAAATGTGAAGGCATAAACAAGCTGCATGGATAGTATATTTATTCTTAGTCTATATAGCACTCAGGGGCTACACACATACATATGTACAAGTAAACATGGCTACACATGCAGGATGTGATCCTAGTTTAAAAGAAGTTAATAAGTAAGAGAATAATAATGAAGTGACCATCATATATTGAACGGAAAAACCTTCAGGATAATTTAGTGGAAAAAAGCTAAGGCATATAAAATATGTGTAGAGTCTGTGATTAGTATAAATAAAAGAATTAACATACATTTTGTTTATTTGTACTGAGCACATGTACACAGGAGTCTGCTGACTGGGACTGGCTGCCACTTAGAAAAAAAATGAGTGTTGAGTGGCACATGGTGGGAGGAAGCTTTTCAACTTTAACTGTCTCTGTGTAACTTCAGACTCTTGTGCTGAGAAAATACAACGAATATATAAAGGTTCTGGTCAAACAGTTAAAGTGGATAATAATATCCTATCTCAGTTTTATGATTAATCTAGCCCCTATGATATGTCAAAATGGGAAGCAAAGTTGGAGCCCCTGCCATATCCTGTTAACGAAGGACTAAGGCATTCTGCCCCCGTGACACACAACACAAGGGGAGTATGTATCCTTTTGCCATACAGCGAAGGGAATAGGGGAACAAATGCTGTGATTATTGGTTTTGTAAAGTATAAATGATAAGCATGAAATAGAACAGTACAGAAAATCACATACCAGTGTCAAAACGGCACAGTAGTTCTCATAAGCACATACCCACCAGTCATATACATTTCTTTCCAAGAGACCAACCCAAACTCCTAATAGTTACTGGTTTTAAAGTCTGACTTTTAAACAAAACTGGCTTATTATACTCCTGCAAGCTCCAGAATTAAGCAACATGGGATGGAATAGCAGTGCAGAGAAATAATGTGAGCCAAAGTAAGTACAGTAATTTATATAGTCTAGCCAAGTTACTGAGGTTCATATTTTACAACACTTTCCAGGAATCTGGAATTTTCCTTTCAATGAACAATTATGCTAAATTTATAAAGTATATAATTCAGTTGTCACAGATAAAGTCTTAATTTTTTAAAAAGCTGAGTATTTCATAATTTTTAATTAATGGTTTTAAAGTGCTTTAATGTAGAATAATGCCAATGTATTTCTATTTTGATTGCCAGCTTTCTGTACTCTCAAAAGGGTGGTGAGTTATATTTACTAAGGTAGTGTGCTACAATAATCTAGGGACTAGAGTGCTATACTCTTTGGCATACTATACAAGTTAATAAATGTTTGCATGACTAACATTTATGAAATAGTCTACAAGGAGGTATAAATACTGCTGGAATGCACGTGCATGTGTGTGTGTGTGTGTGTGTGTGTGTGTAATATATAATGGTTTTCAATAAAGTTATTTGCATGTATTTAAAGTTTGTAGAAAAAATCTGACTTTTTCTCTCTTTCTTTTTTTGTTCCTTCAGAATACCACAAGGCTTTAAAGTCAAAGGAACATTTTATATGAATTTTGGAAGATGAGAACAGTTTTTAAAAGAAGAAGGGATTTTCAAAAAGAGACAACAACATGAATGAGCTAAGACTCATATTTGAACATTAATGACATACTAGAAAAACAAGACTTAAATATATACTTGTAAGACCTCAGAGGAATAAGTTGAGCCCATACAGAGGGCTATAAAAGCTGTACTAATTCATTGCCATTATTTAGTTACTGAAGAAGCTATTAAATGCCTTTGAAAAAATATTTCAGAAATGCTCTGAAAATATTTTAGGAAATATTAAAATTCATCCCATTTTTTTCTGTAAAAGAAAACATAGTCACCCATGGAAGGTTAGGAATTTTTTTAATTTGTGATAAGGCACGCATAGCACATTTCCTATCATAATCTTTTGATTTTGGTTTTGCATTTCTGTGGATTACATTCAGGCTTGTGCATGCCAGGAAAGCATTCTTTCAGTTAGCTACACCCCGCCTACAGTACCCTTTCTGAAGCAAGCGCATTGTCACACAGTTATTGACCAATAGCTGCCGTCTGCATACAGAACTCCAAACGCAACAATGAAAAATGCACACTCATTAAGCAATAACTCTCTTTCCTTGTTTTAATTTCGGGGTGCTGCAGATTGAACTCAGGGCCTTGCATGTGCTAATGAAGCACTCTACTACCAAGCTGCAGATCCTCACCCCATTTTTAAAATTTGAAACAAGATCTAAATTATTCTATCTGGCCCTGAATTCCCTGTCTACCCCAGGCAGCTCATGGCCATCCTTCCTTGGCCCTCAGGGTAGCTGGCATTGCAGGCCGCTATCACTGGGCCCAGCATTTCCTTAAACTTTTGTTACTATAACAAGTAATAGCAGATGTAAAAGGCAAATATGTGTGAGTGGTGAGTAATAATCAGGATTCAACAACTTACTGTGCCAGATCCATATTTCTTTCCTGACATCTCCCCATAGTAATAAATATTTACATTCCATGCACATGATGCACAGGTCTCAGAAAGTGAGGAGACAAGGAGAGAATGTGGTTGAATACATGAGATAACTAATTGATTTCATTACAAAGATTCCTCTTAGAAGAAAGCTTGTCCAGCAATGCTGCCTGGGAAACGGTAATATAAGGGCTTTGGATAGGAGACAACCATGTAGGCGGAGCACAAAATGTCTGCAAAGGTTATAAAGTAAGAAGGAATAGGATTGCCTTAAGGCTCACCACCCTGATGTATTGACAATGCCAGGGTCCGGAGGGAAGGTGTCCCACTACCTTCTAGCCAAGATCTACTTCACTGCCTTCCAGGGGTTCAGATGGCCGAGGAACCAACAGTCACATCACTCACCTTGTGTGCACGTGATCACATGATCAGCCAACAATTTTTGTTGAGCATGCATAACATATTCCTTCCAGGTTCTAGGTTTGAAAGATCATAATTAAATATTCAGCGAATTCTTATAATTTACAGACTTTCTATGGGAAAACATAAATTTTCTTTTATGAATTAACTGCAGAATCAGCTATCAGATAAACCTTAACTTAAAGATAACTTTGTTTTATAATTGGAAACATCAGAAGAATGGTGTAAATTACTCAAAACCAAACAATCCCAGTTGGTGAAGTAAATTAGTTTTAATTTGCATGAGATTTTGTTTGCCTGGAGATTTAAGTTTGAAAGAAGCAATTTTTTGAACGCTAAAGCAATTGTAGTTGATTTTATTTCTTCTGTTTGCCTGATAATGACTTTATTGCTGTCATCATCTTCTCTAAGCCTTTATAAAGTTGCCTTGTTGTTTTGATTATGGGCATTTGAATTTCTAGTAGGATAGTTGAATTCTCATGACAGAAGATGTTGGTGATCTTTGTGTTGCAATGACCGTATTGGGTGACAAATATAATCATGAAAACCTGAGCTGAAGGATAAGATCCTCATGTGACCACATAGTCCCTCAACAGGAGCTCACTTTTCTGAGTCTTAATGAACCAGTGGGAAGGATAAACTGTTAAGTTTCGGAAATTCTATCTGCCAAAGTCTTGAGGTTGTTTCATTTGATGTCACAAAAACAACATGAATAAAATTCTGGTCTGTCTTTGTTACCCATCAGGGAAGATTGACAAGACCAGATTCTTAAGATAATCTTACAATGCAGTGAACATTTTGATTATTTTGTTTATGTGAAGTAGAGAATACTTTATTCTAATAGCCTTGAATGTGTTTTCAATTAAAGCCTAGTGATATTCTTCAAGTTACAAAGAATCCAAGGGTAATTGAGCTGTTGGAAAATGCTTCTGGACTGTTATTGTTGGGCTGTGTGCATGAAGGTGTTCTGATTATTTTCAAAATATCTGAAAAGACCATCCTTTTTCTCAGATAAGCCTCCCCATCACACACAGACACACACGCACGCACGCACACACACACACACACACACACACACACACACACACACACACACACGCACGCGTGCTCGCGCGCATTCAGTTTCCAGAGACCTACATCTTCAACTCTATCTATATACTCCAGATTAGAACTTGAAATTTAAAGGTTGAAATCTTTACATAATGAAATACTATGTATTACAGCCAACACATTTTCCCATATGTCCCAGGTTTTTCCCCACTGTTTCACAAATTGGAATGTATGCCAAAGTTAGCGTGATTTCCTTGCTGTCTCCAAAACGGGCTACATTGAATCTACCTGCACTGTGGTTAGTATGCCAACTCTCTTCAGGATAACTTTTGTCGCCTCCATCTTTTTATCAAATCAATGTTCAAATGAAGGTATATGTTCCAAGAGAAAGGTTTTATCAGTTCTCAGTGAATCACTTTTTTCTTGGCTATATTGATTTGTGATATAGAGTGTGTTGTAACACAGTGTCTTAAAAGAGGAAACTGTTTCCTGGGGTGTGGTAGACATCCTCAGGGAAAGCATGAAGTCCAGCAGCTTAAGCTCAAAGTCTTTCAGTAATTAACCACCCAGTGATAAAAAGAAGAGCAAGAAAGCTAGAAACTTGCGGAGACATGTCATTTTACAGAAGACCAGAAGTGGGCACATGCTATCAGAAATCTGCTGTATTATCCAACAATGTTTCCTTTGTCATTATCCCTAATTTTTCACCAGCCTCTGTTTGATAGAAAATTTAGAGCCAGATTCTTGAAATTCTAGCAATTGCCATATGATGTTATATATTGCTTTATTGTATTTTATTTTTATGCACATTTCTTCAAATTGTTTATCTTCTGGTAGTATAATCATTAAAAAAAAAACACCTAAATGTTCTTCATGGAAATGGTCTTTAAAACATATAATAAATAAATTTGTTTCCTTTGCTGTGTTATGATTGTTATGAATTCTACACATGTGGGGAACCCCAGCTGGCCAGGCCAGGGTATCCCACACATGAGGGAAAACTTGCTGGCATGCTGGGCAGATGCATGCCATGCAGGTATGTTAGCAGTGGTGGCCAGTAATTCACAACCCAGATGCAGCATCCACATGGAGAGTTTATTATAACAGAGAGATGAAGAGAAAGATAGGAAAGAAGGGGAGAAGAGAGAAAGAGAGAGAGAGAGAGAGAGAGACCTCATGGAGGAAAAGGCAGAAGAGAGAGAGGAAGGACGGAGATTTTTCTTTATAAAGAGGCATTTACATCAGGATGCAGGGGGGTGCCAAGGGGTGGGATTTCAAGGGACAGATTAGAATATTAACAATGATGATGTTTGAAGATAAAAGAATGTTCACCAAAAAATCTAGTGAAGTAAGAAGCAAAAAATGAAGATCAGAGCTGAGCTAAGTCAGGCTGCACAGACAGGAACACTAAATAAATGAATTCCCCAGTTTGTTTTCTAGTGCTGTGAAAAACACCATGACCTAAAGCAGGAGAGTAATGGGGTTACTTGGCTTACACATATGGACCACAATTTATCACTTGTGGAAGTGAGGGCAGGATCTCAAGCAGAGGCCACAGAGGAACACTGCTTACTGACTTACCTCCAGGCTCAAGGTCAGCTATCATTCGTATACCTCCAGGACCACATGCCCATGGTGACACAGTCCACAGTGAACTGGGTCCTTCCATGTCAGTCTTGACTACAGGCCAATCTGATAGAGGCATTATCTCAGTTGAGGCTCCAGATGATCCAAGTTTGTACTGTTGACAAAATAAACGGCATACCAGTCTAGACGAAGGTGTTTTTTTTTTTTTTTTATGGGCTCCAATAACTTAAATTAAATTTATAATGCCCCATCTCTAGGAATTGAGAAACTGATACTTTTTCCTCTTTACTATTTATCTATGGTATTATCTCCAGGATATGCCATTTGATTGCTTATGGTTTTTTTACCTATGATATTTTATTTATATATGCACATGTATAAAGTTATGTACCTAGTACATATTTTAAACGCACACACACAGTTTTTCATCTAGGTTCCAGTTGCCTGCTTATCTCCTTATTTGTCCTATGTGTAACCCCAAAAGAGCAATCTGTTTGTTCTGCTCAGAATGTAAGCAGCACGCCATCTCCTGTCCCTCTCACGGCCTTTCATCTCCACCGCCATTACATTCCATCACAATGATTATACTCTAAAGTTGTAGTGACTGCCGTCAAAATCACGGCCTCTGCTTTATTCTGTGTTTACATTTGACCCTTGCCACTTATATCCTTTACTGAAACATTAGCTTCATGAAGGCAAGAAGTGTTTGTTCCTCACATAGCCCCTCAACTTAAAATCAGGTGGGGTGCTGATTCAATGTCCACAAATGATGCAGGAGTAAATAAATAAAAACAACACAACAACATCTCCTGCATATAGGGCAGCCATTGCCTTCCAAAACTGGAAATTCACGTCTTCTATGTTTCTGGGCTCTAGTGAAGTTCAGCTACCAGGTCTTTAAATTATAGTTTCCTCAACACGATTTTAGAGTAGATTAACTGTAAGATTCGGTGCCAAATTATTGTTTCAAATTTTCAAATAAACTTTGTATTATTTATTACTCAATTAAAATTGTTATTTCTGAAAAAAGCCATATTCTCTTCTGTAACCCTTATATGATGATATTTATTTCTGCCTTGAGAATATTATCAACTTTGGAAACATTTACAAATAGACGGAAATGTTGAAGACTACATAAGAGAGAGACAGAAACAGACCTCTTACACGGTCTTCAACATCTCCATCTATTTTAGCTCATTTTCTAATAGGCAGTAAATTAATTCTTTTCAGTGTAATCACAGTGTTAGGACATATTTGTTCCTGGAAAGTACTGGAAACTCCAGCATTTGTGTTCTATCAACATATATTAACACTTCCTCCTGTGGTGTGTGTGAGCCTTAGGTAGGACCCAAGAACAAGAATAAGTCCCCAAGAAGTTCATTCTAGAGAGAAAAATAAACAAAAGTCCATGTTTGTGGCTACAGGGGTTGGGTGACAAATGTTGGCATTCTGTAAAGAAATCACAGTCCACTCGCTTTCCCCTCCTATCTCTGTTTATTCCCTCAGAGTTCTTCTCCTGATCACAGAGTTCCTTTGATGGTTACAGAGAAGAGAGGAGAGGGCAGGATGACAGCACCCATGATCTCTAGGTCTGGGGAGGTTAGATTTATGCTGAGTGTGGTTACAATATTGATTTAGAAAGAAAGAACATAGTCAACATTGAGACAGCCAACAACCCAGGACAAATGCTCCTTGGCACAATGCATATGCCTTTTTCTATTAAGACCTCACATAGAACCTCCAATCCAGTAAGTGATTTGGGGCCAGTTATGTACTGCCAGACAATTAATAAATGAGGCCAGTTGTACCAATATTAGGTACAAACACAGTAATGGCAAACCTGTCCTTAGAGCATCCTCTGGGAGAAAAGCACATTCTCCACCTCATTCATACACATGGAAGTGGGAACATACGCTTAAAATGATATATGGACTGTACACGTGTATATTGTTAAAATTTATATAACAGTCTATCTGCCAATCATGGTAAGGACTCAACCCCTTCCTGTCCCTCCTGACTGGTTTCTCCCTCTACCTAAAGTCATAGAACAAACTCCTAACGATTGCCATGTTCTTGAGTTACATGTTTGTTTAGCACGTTCTTTTTGTTGTTGTTGTTTTAGGTTTTTTCGAGGCAGGGTTTCTCTGTGTAGTTTTGGAGCCTTTCCTGGAACTCACTCTGTAGCCCAGGCTGGCCTTGAACTCATAGAGATCTGCCTGGCTCTGCTTCCAAGGGTCCAGATTAAAGGCGTGTGCCACCACTGCCCGGCTAGCATGTTCTTAGGAACTAATTCTTAGGTGATATATCCTATGCCTTTGCTATAAATCTACATTTCACTACTTCTATTGCATTTCTCTTTAGCTGCACAAAGAACCGGGACACAGCATCATGAGACAGTGAGTAACAGTTGGGCAGTACTCAGTAACAGTGAGTAACCTGTGTCTAGCATCATCCATTTTGAATGTCCCAGACACCTTGAGAAATGTACAGAATTGGCCCTAACTGATTATTTTGCTTCCTGGAGGTGCAAAACTATCTATCAGTTCATTTGCACATTTTATTTACTATTACAAACCTCAGTGAACTCTAGATAATTCCACCACAGTTTCCACCTAGTCCAGAGGATTAGAAGAGTGCTCTCTTTAGTGGACTGGCAGGGGGAATGCTGAGGCTGGTGCTAAAGAGACAGGTCTGTGATTGGTCCAAATACGAAACTTCATTTGCATATGAGCTTTGCTGTGAGTGGTGCAAACAGATCCTCTCTTGCTAGAAATATATAGGCAGACTATCTGGCTCACTCGGTCAGTGGGCTTTGGAGACACACTGCTGTGCTGCCTCCCCGGTACTTCAGCATTAGGAACAAATGGGAATGACAGAAGCAGAGAGGGCAGAGAGCTGAGTAGGAGGCTGCAAGGAGCTGGAGAAGAGAACCTGTAGGCCCTGGTCACTTGAAGAGTTCCAGAGTATAGTCAAGTCTTTAGGGCCGGGAATCTCAGTCACCTCAGGCCTTGGGGCTGTAATATTGGCCACTGTTGAGGGCTGAGCAAGGCAATACTTAAATCTGCCCCAAAGCTGAAACACAAGCTGCTTCCAAGAGCTAAAAAAAAAATCTTACTTCCTTGGCCAACACAAGATCACTTGCAGATGAAGGTTCAAGTCCAGCACCTATGAGAGTATTAAAGCTAGAGGATCCAACCTGCTGTCCTTCCCATGTGCCTGCTGCTGCCACTCACCAGTACCCAAAACAGAATAATACAGAAGCTGCTAAAGACTAGTCCTTGAAGAGCTTCTCCTTGCTTACATACAACTTCTACATGGGTAGAGAAAAAGGGCCCCAACAAATTGACTAGTAACACTACTGCCCACTAAAGTGTTCTCATATGAAACAAAGTGATAGTTCGAAATTTTAAATCTTGAACACTTAGTTTATTTGTTCATAGTATCTCTTATGCTTTATTCTTTAAAATATAACTATTTACAATCATATATCTATATAGTGCAGAGTAGCTAGATCATGCTGTGAGAACAAAATGCCAACATTTTAGAAGATTAAAACATGTTTTGCTTTATTTTGTGCTCTAACGTAACATGCTTCAAAGATAGTTGTTGGAGGAGGGGGCTGCCGGGCAGAAGTAGGTCCTCAGGGGAGGCCTCTGTTCTCTCTCATTCTCAATCTCCCTGCTAAGTCAATGCTGGACACTCTTGGTCTTTATCCCTCAGCATCCTGTTGTAGATCACTGTCTATGCTAGATTCTAACGGGTACTGATCCTGTTCTGTTGCTCTAGTTAGCTAGAAATTCTCCCAGCGGTGTCTGGCAATGGAATCACATTCCATTTTGTGGCTTCTGAATCTACCACACTTGTTTTCCAAGGTTACTTTGGAGTTTATCTCCAATCTTCTGAGGTAGGAGGAGCAAGTGGATGGAAGATGATGAGGGGAAGAAATTTGTAGCTCCTGAAGATATATACATAATTTTCACTTACATTTCACTGTTCATTTTTCATCACATGCTGTATACTCACTTGCAAAAAAAGATGTGGAAATAGAATCTCTATGGGACCAGAATGAAAGGAAAGTGTACCAAAAAAGCTTAGTAAGAGTTAACCATTTTTTAAAACTTTCATTGGCACTGCCACAGTGAGCGATCATGTGTCCACTGAGTTGTGAGGTAAAAGAGAAGTACTGTGTGTAAAGAGACACATGGCCTTAGCCTGGAATGACAAGGAGGAGACATACATGGGTAAGCATGCTAGCTTTTGAGCAGAGATTGGAAGAACTGAAATAGCCTCCAAAAGTCATATAGGGATGGAAAGTGCATCTTCTTCTGGACCTTACAGAGAAATTAATGACTGAAGAAGGATTTGTGTATGTATTTGTTTGCCCTAACTGTCTTAATAGAACACCACAGTCTGTCACTTGAATAGCAAAGAAATATTTTTCTAATAGTTCAGTGACTAAGTCCAAAATTGTTTTGTGCTTAGGGTTAGTTTCTGGCAGGCTTCTTCATTTAACATAAGATAGAATGTAATCTTACATGGCTTCTGCTCTGTGAATATGTGGAAGGAAAGAAGGAAGGGAGGAGGAAGGATTGAAGATGGGAGAGAGTGAGGGATGGAGAAGAGAGAGCAAGCCAGCAAGAGAGTGCTTTGGCATCTCTTTCTTTTAAGGAAACTAGTCTTATTGAATCAAAGGCTACTACTATAACCTAATTTAAGTTTAATAATCTCACCAAAGGTCCTATCTGCAAATATAGTGATATTGGAGGCTATCATTTTAACACAGTTCAATCCATAACAGAATAACAAAATCCCAAGTAGACTTCTCAATACAGAAAGTTAACTTAGCCGTATTAGTATTTCAAGTTGTCTTCCTTACTCATCTGATAAATTTTTGTTTTATATCTTGCTCTACATGGACTTTTTAACTTAATTTAAAGTAATTACCAAACCTCATTTTGACTACTGTTTATATTCAGTTGTCTGGAAATTATTTTTCCCATGTCAGTACTTGATCTCCCCTAGGCAGACAGTGTTGGTTTTACAGATTGTCTTCCATAAATTCAGTTAATAATTATCTGCTATTCTTGGAGTTTTTCTTCATTTGCTGACTATTCATAATCTCAGCAACCAAGATTCAGACTCAATTCTGAATGACAACAAATTTATCAAGGCAAAAGACCTTACAGGCTCTGACTAAGATGCTGAATAGACACAGAGAACATCATCCAAAACATGCCATTTGTGTAAGTCACCTGAAAAACTTCAAATTCAGGAAGGCCGCGATGATTTCACCCTTCTAAAAGCTAGAAACAAATATCTCTGCGAAAGATCTCTACCGAAGATGGGGAGCGGAGGTAGATGAAAATCTATGAAAAAGGACTCTATTAAAATTATGTACCTTCCTATCGTCTTCTTAGACATTTTAGATTCTATTATGAAATTTATTCACTTTGCTTAACATAATATGTTAATGGGCACATAGATTATACCTGTATTTTGAGTCTTCATTTCCAGGTTGGGGCTACCACGTATATGTGAAAATCCTCTATGCATTTCTCTTACTATTTGATTTCATGCCAAGATTTTTCTCAGGATCTGCTGGAGGCCTGGTGAGAGTACAGATAAAATTTTGCTTCTCAGTGGCCAGTCACTTTTTCCTAGACTACACTTAAATTATTTTGTTATACAAACTCTTATCCAAATTCATAGGGAATCACAGATCCATCAGACTTCCATGTATTCAACGTATCTATACTATACAAGAAGTCTATATGTGTACATATATACACATATATAGATATAACTACTGCAATAATTCTTAGACATATTATCAGCCCAAATGCTAATAACATTTATAATTTATAAACAGATTATGAAAATGTGGAGGTAGACATAAGTTTTGGGGGTGTGCATGACTCAACTCTCTACAAGGTTGTAAACAAATGATTATAAAATTGGTGGCTTAATACAAACTCAGTGTATGGTATGACATGAGTTGTAAGGCTGTGTCCTTTCTTAAAAAACAAGAGCTTCCTTGCTATTCTCAGCTCCTAGAAGCGGCTGGCAATTCCTGACTCACAATTTCCTTCTCCTGCACAGGCAGCCTCGCTACATCACAGATCCCTTCTCTGACTCACCACACTTTAGAAAGGTTTTCCGCATTTAAGGAATTATGCAATTATATCGAGAGCAGTTTTAACTTAATGATTCCTTAAAATCTCCTTGTCATGTAAGATATTGAGACATTTCAAAGATTAGGACATATATGGCTTTAGAAAGCAGTATTATGCCTGCTCTCCAAGGCCAGTGTTATTTCAGAGCCATGTTTAAAGGCAGATGTGGAGCTCAGTGAGTGCTGCTGTTTTCCCAGGAGCTGGTGGTGGTGTTCTCATCAATGTAAGCATTCTGATACATTCTAGGCAACAAAAATATGCTCTATCATGGCTCTATCCACTGTTGTACCATTTACCTGTTCGCCACTGTTTCCAATACTAGCTGTAGTCCATCCCAGGAGCGCTACGGAGCTTGAAGAGGTTTTGTTGTTAAATGCTTGTTTGAACTCTTCTCCAGAGTTTCATTATCATGCCATAATGCTAGACAGAGATCCCTTTGGGTCTTCACTGCTCACACACACCAAAAAAAAAATTGTTCTACCAGTATTACATTATTGCAGTGTGTTGACATAAATATTTATGTAAGTGGCAAGGTCAATCAGATGGCTGAATCTGACGTCATAAACCCCAAACTATTAATTTTACTTCAGCTACAGCAAAACAATAGATCCTAATTTTTCTATGAAAAGTGGGTACTTTTTTTCTATGGTCTTTGCTCAGGTTCATCTTGGTCTAATCAAACAGGTTTTTAAAAATACACTTACAGATTTATATGAAGTCAATTTCCTAAAAAATGTGTTTACTAATTTAGCCAGAATTGTTTTCTGTTAAGAGACTTGAAAAGACAACTGATACATTAACTCTCCAATTCGCTGAATATATTTTTATACAGAAAGTTACAGTCTTTCAATGTAATATTAATTCTCCTAGACAATTCCATTTTGCCTCCATATGTAGAAACATTTTACTTATGATATTGCTGCTTTCCATTGAGTTGATCTAATATGCCACTTCCTCTTATTGTCTGGCTTGTAACTGACTTAATTGAACCAAAGGGGGGGGGGAATACATGTTGTCTGAAATGTACTGAAAGTAAAATAGATTGATGACAGAATCTCATACAGGGGACAAGTAAAATAGATTGATGACAGAATCTCATACAGGGGACAACATGGTCTATTCAATAGCATTTCACATCTATAAACTTTCTAAAATAGTTTACTGTCACAAACAAGGAAGATGCAATAATATATACACACAAAACCATGCATTTAGGACTTGATAAGTTCCTGATAATTTTGACAAAATTATTATCTTACATGATTTGTAAATATTTATTAGTATTTTACATATATAAGTACTTTGCCTGCATGGTAGGTATACCATGTATGTATCTGCTACCAATGACAGTCAGAATAGGGTATTGAGTCACCTGGAACTGAGTTCAGACAGTTGGAAACTGTCATCTGGGTGCTGTGAACCCAGGTCCTTTGCAAGTAGCAAGTGCTCTTAATGACTGAGCCATCTTTATAACCTCTTATTATTTATAATATGAAATTAGGATTTTGAGTGATATCAAAATTTGGAGGACTTCCCTCTCATTCAGTATGTTTATTGAACATTTGTGACCTTACGAAAAACAAAGGTTGGTGCTAGAGTATTTGGAATGCCATCAAAAACTCTCTACTGGTTGGGTGTATAAAAATGACTTCTCCTTTAGAAGGATGAAATAACTATGAGCTAACAGGCTTCCTGGTTAGCCAAAAGACCTTAAGAGCTTAACTGATTACACCATTGTCTCTCTTGGTTCGCACCAAATAAATCTGCATTGATCTAGAAAGCCAAAGAGAAGCCGGCCTGTGATGCAGTTCTTTTTTTTTTTTTTTTTTGAATTTATTTTATTTTATTTTACAATATAATTCAACTTTACATATCAACCATAGATTCCTCC
>CABHPH010160999.1:0-24207 GCA_902168325.1 Peromyscus nudipes
AGCAACAGAAACCCTAACTAAGCAGTTATATCTCAGTTTGACAATAAAATAACTGAATATTCCTTTCAAATGATGTGATGGGCAATCATAATTCACAAAATTATTTCACTCTTTACAGTGAAAATACTACCAAAATATTATTTCTTTGGCTTGAAAATATATGTTATAGCCAAGTATAATAGCATAACTTTGAAATTTCAGTAACTCAGAGAGAGAGACAGTAGAATCGAGTTCAAGACCACCCTGGGCCACCTAGCAAGAACTTTTCTTAAAAATACACAAATAACCAAAACAAAATAGTTTATTTGTAACATATTTATTCTTGGTTACTGGTACAGATTGATAAGCTAAGCATAAAAAATGAAAATGAAATTAATGAATGTGAGGTACCTGAAAAATATTAAGGACTACATATTCAAAATATCATTGTTAATAAAACATATCTTATAAAAAACCATTGTCTAATAGAAATGCACACAGAGCCCTTATTCTAGCCACAAAGGCAAAGAGCCTGAATTTGAACTTCTGATTCACCATAGTGATATTGCCATTGATCCAGTTAGAACACACAGGTTCTCTTGTCTTACATGCTATGGCAAATCGCTAATGCTTAAGAACAAGCAGCACTTTGCAAGGCTCAGACATCACATTGATATGCTAATGATTCATAATGAGGCCACAAGACATCAATTATATAAACGAGGCTAGGAACAGAGCCAACACAGGTACACTCTACTAATTTGTTCTCTGTTGGCCAAAAGCCAACTGAATGACAAGCCAATGCCCCTAAAGCCATTGGGGCAGGACTCCTCTGTCAGAGAGGGATTGGACATTGCATCCTTGGTGCTCTGTGTGATCTCTCTCCGTCTAAGGCTCCTTTAATGAACCATGCAAGAACACCTAATGAGAAGACATCTAAAGGGTCAGTATGCACACGTACTAGGAAGAATACAAGGTAACAAAAAAACGTTAAAAGTAAGGGGGAAAGTCAAGACTTACAGGGAACTTAATTGTATTTCTAAAGCAAAAAGCAGGAAACATAGAAAATGCAATAGGATTTTTCGCTATACTTTAAATTTTGATAAAGTTTGATAATTAATAGATTTACTATAACTGTACTAAATCAGGATATTAAATGGTGTTTCATTATAATCAATCTATTTTTTCCCACTGAGGAAATCTTTGTTTATTGTTGCTCAGACATTGTGTATAATCATGAACAGCACTAGAAACAGACCAATTATAAATTTAATCATGGATATCCTCTGGATAAAAAACAGCACCTTTATCAGAAAAACACAAAGAAATCAACTTGGTAACCCTGCAACAGAACCAAAAGACTCCCATGAATGACTGCATTTGCCCTGGTGCTAGAGTCCAGCTCCGGATGAGGGCAGGGTCTGAAGATCATTGATGAACAGAGTTATCATTTTTAATCATAAACCCTATAACCCAATTTTAAGAATCCAGAGGCATATGACAGCCTATTCTCAGGCTGGTAGCTCTGGCTGCATCAAGAACGATAGAACAAGCCAAAATTCCAGGGTATACTGCCATGTCCCAAGCCGTGTATTATTAACTTTTTTTTTCTTAATTGACTTTGTTGTTTCTTTGTTTTATTATTTTTTATTCATTTTACATACCAACCACAGACACACACACCCCGGAACCCTCCTCCCGTGCTCCTACCTAACCCCTACCCCTTATTACCTTCTCTAACAGGATAAATTCTCCCATAGGGGGGCAGCTAAGCCAGGTACATTCAGTTGAGGTAGGACCAAGCCCCTCACCACTTCATCAGGGGTGAGCAAGGTAATGATATCCAGAAAGCCAGTTCATGCTGTTTTTAAGAGCAATATACTTACAACATTTATATAGGCTGATAGAATGTTTTCCACTAAGACATTCTTTTAAGTTTATGATACAAATGGACAGGGCAATATAACCCCTTGAGTCTATTTTTATAAAGATAAATATGGTTGAATGATAACTATCCAGAGAAGTAAACCAATTAGAAATGTTGTAACATAAATGCACGATTGATACAATAAAAGTTCACAAGGTGCATAATGCTTTAGGGAACAATAGATAAGGACCTAAAATAGGAAGGTAAACATTTTTATATATTGGAATGATAGAGGATGGAAAACTCTTCTGTTGAGCTTCGATTTTACTACTTTTTTGCTGAAAATATTTTTTTCATACAATATATTCTGATTACATTTTCTTCTCCCCCAATTCCTCCTAGTTCCTCCCCACCCACCCAAATCCATAGGCGTTCAAAATATAATAAAATAGAAGCAAATAAACAAGAATAGGACAAAATAGTAAAACAAAAAAAAGAGCTGAAGAAAAAGCACATACAGGTGCTAACACACATAACTCATCCAAAAATAAACTAAAAGTAAAATTGTAAACTATAATGTATAACAAAAAGATCTGTAAGAAAAAGAAAAGAGACAAGGCATTGCATTGCAATGCAAAAGCACTCAAAAATTTCCATTGAGTTCATTTTCTGTTGGTGATCGACTGCTGGTCATGGGGCCTGCCCTTAGGAGTGTTTTGTGTACAGAGTGAGACTTCTGTTGGAGAAAACTAACTTTCTGTGAGAGCAGGTATCAATCAATGATAGCTTCTAGGTTAGAGATGGGGGCTTGTGTCTACTTTCCCTCTTATCATCATTAGAGAAACTTCCTTCTGCTGAATATCTAAAGTAACATTTATTAAAGGTAGAAAACAGCCAGGAAGAGTAGAGAGGAAGAAATGTGGGGAGAGAGAATTGACACCACCGCTATTTTGAAAAACATATAAGGAAATACAATATCATAGAAACACATACATAAGAAAGCTCAAAAACTCATCAGAGAAGCTTCTGTTTGTAGTAGATGGTGAATAACTCAGTAACCCCCAACTTGTCATGGCAAAAAGAATGAGCAACTGCAGAATACTCAGTTCTGAATCCAACATCAAAATCATAACCCCACTTCCCAAGGCTCAGGTGTCCTTGTTAAAAAAGGATTGGAAAGATTGTAAGATCCAGAGGCTGTGGGTGGCTACAAAGAACACAGTTTGGGGACACAGCAGAGTAGTTGCATACATAAATTCAGTAGTTGAGACAGTACACACAAGACCTACACAAACTGAAGCTGATCAAAATCCCAGCATGGATATCATAGATGACTTGAAGCTTTACCCCTAACTGAGGAGCTATTGGCAACTGATAACTGCTAAGAGAGGGAGAGAGTCAGTTCTCTTTGAAGACATGACCTTTGGTAGGTTAACCTTGCTTGAATGGATGCACACACAACTAAGAGTATATGGGCAGCACAAACTTGGCTTAATTTTTTTTTGTTCATTTTTTTGTGTTTCAAAATTGTGAACATAGTTAGGTAGGTAAGAATGAGGCATCAGTCTTAGAGGACTTGAGGTGGAGTGAGTATGGTAAAAATATAATGTATGAAACTCTCAAAGAACTAATGAAAATACCCAAAATATTACTTATTGGTTATTTTGGAGTTTTCTACAGAAAAACGCTATATAAAGGATTAACATATTTCATCTTTTTCTGGGGCCTTCTAATCCATTTTTCTTTCTTTTTTTCTTTTTTGGCAGTGTCCAATCAACCAACTCACTCACAGGAACAGTAACACTTCAGATGCCAGAAGACGTGCTTTAAACAGTTACATTAGGAAATCCTGCTTCAATTGAGTTCTGTAAGATTTTTGTTATGTGAATCATCTGTGTGTGGACATGGCCATTAATGCCAAAGTCCACCCCTTGTTGATGTAAAGGCAGTCATAAATTGTCAAATACTCATCTTATTGTGAGATGCAGTATAATTCTCTTAACCAAGGACTGTTTATCTACTTGATACACACACACACACACACACACAAATGAGACAGAAGTGAAATTTGTAGACTTTAAAAGTTTTACAGCTTCCCCTTCCGGGAACATGGGAGAAACTTGTTCCCAATTTTGAGGAAGTCCGAGAAGCCAATGGAAATGGAACTCAGGAGCATGGCTAGCCATCATTAAGCCTCCATCAGCATTCATAGCAAAGCTGCACACCTTGAGAGTGATTCTAAGTGACTCCATCTCCCAATTTCAGTTGACAGGATCCTTCAATTTCAGTCTAGCAGCTAAAGACTTGCTGGACAGACAGATGCTTTTCAGCCCTGAACTCTGAAATCATAGATTTGTAAGAAAAAACACAACCTTGTTTTCAATGTTTTAAGCTATTACATTTTGAGGTGGTTTGTTATACCAAAGTAGATAAATATTGAAATGTTGGCACAGAGACTCATTCGCTGCTGTGTCCCAGAGCTATGTTCATGAGCAACTTCCTTGGGAATAGAGCCATGCAGTAGCAGCAGCGGACAGCATGCTTTACTGCTGATGCTGTGTGTATGCTTAGATGTTTCACTAGCCACCAGGTAGGGTAGGCTCTTAACAAATCTCTATCTTCCTGCAGACTAGAAATGTCTTTTAAAACACTGGTTTTAGAATCACTGTTTTGTTTTCCTTCCTTCCATGGGGCCCGATGGACCAACATATTTGCTCTTTTACAAGGATAGAACAATTTTTCAGTGATTAAAAGATATATAAAATTGCCTAACTCACAATGACAGTATTTAAGGTGCTGAGAACTGAACCCAGAACCTTGTACATGCAAAGTAAATGCTCTGCTAATGAGCTGCATCCCCAGCCTTGAGTCATGAGATTTTAAAATAATGTTGTCAGTTAGTATTCTCAGTGTTCTTTATGAAATATCCAATTTTGTGTTCAATTTTATGTCATGGAGGACCAACCAATGTGTATAATTTAGCTCAATTAGGAATTTATACTGTAAACAAAATAGGTTTCATAAGTCATTTCAGACTAGTGAGGGTATCATTGCGACAAAAATAATAATTAAAAATTAAAGAAAATAATTAGCATGCCTTTCAGCTTTTAAAATGAGACAGATGTTTCAACTATTAGGAAAACTAGAGTAGTACTTGCCTTGGGCCCAAACAAATGTGTCTATGTCACTCATTTCTATGTAACACTTAATTTTTTAAGAGAACTAGAAAATTTTGGGGGTAAAAAGCTAGATCAAAAATCTATCATATCATACTATGTACTTACATATGCCAGGCAACTGGATTATACTGCTTTTTTGTCTATATGAGAAGGGGGTGATGTTTTACAATTTTTGGGGGAAAAAACCTACCTTGAGAGCAAAGGAATTAAATCATTACTACAGTGAGTATAAATCAGTGAGCGTCAAAGACTAGGAGACAGAATCATCTAGACTTCTGGAGGATGGCGTTCAACAACGTGGAGGCTTGAGATAGAACAGAAACACGGATGCAGGTTCTTTTATGGACTAGTTGTAAGATCCCTTTTCTTTGTTTTGTAGTTGACAGCTCTATTTCTCCAATCAGGACATCTGCAATCTACTTATTCTGACAGAGCCTGGTAAGTTCTTGGGAGCAAGGGTGTCAGAGAGGAGCCATGTTTAGAATCATTTAGCAAGATGTACAGAAAATTTAGGATATGAGGAAGCCTTGAACTGTGTTCGAAAGATCACATTTGGTCAGGAGAGCATTTTCTTTTATTGTGATGGTGCACACTGTTTGAAAACAATTGAACTCAAACAGATCCATAACAGACAAGAAACCATCAGGTTTGTGTTGATCTCATTCATTACCTAAATTGTGGCTGGAAAGCTAACCTACTACATGCGTTCGTGGGGTTGCTTTGGCTCCCAAAGGCACACAATCTAAAACTTCTGAAGCATGCTTTCAAATCCCATTATTTTTACATATCTCTTTAGATGTAACGGCAGAGACACATAAGCACACAGATTGTAAGTTAGCTTCTGAACAAACTATACATGTTGGGAAAAGAGAAAAAATCAAAATACTTAAGTGAATTTGTTTCTCTATTCTAATAAAGGGCCTGGTCATTTGAATTCCTTAATATCCAATCTTAACAGAATGCTAATAATGCTTTAGAGGCAGTAGTATAATTCCCCTGAATCAACTAAACTCTAATTTTACTAAAAAAATAATCTAATAGGAATGAGAGGTAATAATATGTATAACATATCTTATAAATGGCATCTGAGACCAAACAAAATTATAATTATCTTCATTTCATGACGCAATAATTGTTGCCAGGAAAAGAAAATAAGGATGTGACAGCTTAAAAGTCTATCAGTTGAAAATGTAGCACCACTGCTGCTGGAGAATTTTTATAGGCTGATCCCATTACCTCTGTAAACAAATAGCAGTGTGTGCTTCCAGGGTTTGGGAAAAAAAAATGGGAGCATTTTGCCCTGCTTTACTTTGTTGTTTTGTTTAAAGCTGATGAAGTTTACTGACAAACCTCTCTCTCTTTCTTTCTCTCTTCCTCCTTTCTTTTCCCCCTCTCTTCTTCCCACCTTCCTTCCCTCTCCTCTCCTCTTTTTTTCTCAATATATGTATGTGGGTGTATTTACATATATGTGGTGTGTGTGTGTGTGTGTGTGTGTGTGTGTGTGTGTGCATGTGCAGGGGTAATTTAGGGGGTGAAAAAGAATACATAAAAAAAGAAAAGAAAAAAATACAAATATTAGGTTTAAATTAACTATGCATTTAAAATAAAAACAAAGGCAAATGTGCCTTTGAGTACATTAATTATGATCCATCATTTACTCTATGTTTAGAACACACAGGGGAAAAATAACATTTGTACCCATAGGTATTCTAATGAGATTAGGCTTGAAGATTTCGAAATCATCCTCAAATGGCTATTACCAAGCCTTATTACTGCTTAGCAGCTTCAAATCAAGCAGTCATTTAGTCACAAGCTACGGCTATAGACCAAATCCACACAGATTTCTAACAGGGCATAAACACCTCGGGAGACAAAAAGGACACCTGGCACGCCCTCTGTGTTCAGGAGTTCAACTACTTCCCAGGGCAGTTTGCACTGGCTTTCTGGCATGTAGTTACTTCACTCATTTAAACAGGTGAAAGTAATTTGATTTTTAAATGAGCATATTGTCACTGGGTCTGCATTCTGAAAAAAAAAAGAAAGAAAGAAAGCTCATGGATTGTAAAAACCCCAAAACTCATAAAAATGGGAATTTCAAGAGAAATGATTAGCAGCATGTACATAAATTTTTTAAAAATTCTCAGGAAATCAGTATCTTAGTCTAGTTTGTAGGGTATGTCAAATACCCACATATCACAAAAATAGTTTCTCTCTCTCTCTCTCTCTCTCTCTCACTCTCTCTCTCTCTCACACACACACACACACTCTCTCTCTCTCTCTCTCTCTATTCAAGTACAAGACATAGTAAGTTCTTTTCACAGAGAAATTATGGAACTACCTCTAAAAATGAAATCAACATTATGGTTGTTATCAATTGTACTGTGCTATAGCTTATTGTAAAATTTGATTGAAACAACTTGAAAGATCTCAGTAAAGGGCCATTGTTGGACCCTAGTGGCTTGAAAATGGTCTTTTAGTGATCCAAGGAGATTAATCTTCTCTAAACACAGAAGTCATTTCAATATAAAAAATTATACAATGAAAACTGCAGAGGTTTAATTTCTGAAAAGCCCAGATAATTATATATTCCTTGGCTCTCAGACTTCCTTACCAATGGTGGTTCTTGGGCTGCAGTAGTTATATTTTATATTTGTTATTAAAGTCAAAATCCTGAATAGGTTCAAAAGCACCATTTTGAGTTCACCAGAAATTCACTGTGTATATTTTATAGTCTGACTGTTCTGAAACTAAGATTTTCATATACGATTATTAGTTAGGACCGAAAAACAAAAATTGGTTGCTGCTATATTAAATAGAACTCATCATTTTAAAAACAGAATGCATATTTTATGCCAAAGTCACTTTGTACAAAATATCTTAAATGACCAAATAAAATTCACATTTTATTTAGCACAAAAGTTAGACTTGGTTTGTTAAGTTGTGATTTTAAATATCAGTAATGCTCTTTTGTATGATAGTCCAAAGAAAGGGGAAAAAATTAAAAGTGAATCCTAGCTATGTTCTTATTAATTACATGATACAGCATGATTAGATGGGAGTAATTAGTGTGTGCTGAAGTAAACTGAGTTTGAAGGCTTACTCAACATTATTAAGCGCCCTTTTTGAGAGTGGTGAATAGCATAATTTAATTTGTGCTGGTTAAGGCACACAAACTTCCAAATATCAAGACAATACTAAATTTACTCTTTTACCCAAATCATACTAATAAATGCAGAGGAGAGATGTCTGAATGGCACTAGCCAAAGATTATGTGCTTGATTTAACATTTTTTCATGATTAATATTCAGCACAGGCTGATTTATTCTCATCAAAATCATCTCTGCTCATGTGATTTTTGCCCGTCTCCTTTCTCAAAAACCAAATGATCTAAAAAGCCATGAAAATTTAACCTAAAAGCATTATATTGCATGAGAAGAAAATGTGAAACATTTATGAAATAAAATTATAAAAATTTAAGCTAACAAATTTTAACAGGGAGAAGGTACTTCATCTATGAAATAAAGGTGGGGCTTGCTATAAGTAAGATTAATGACAAACTGTACATCTACAATTCAATTGAATATAAACAAGCATGTGTTGTCCATTAGGAAGGCATTTGCTCAGGGTTATTTTCCTAGCTATGGTGATGGATTTGCACCAATCCATCTACACGGTCTCACCCAGCTCTCCTTGTCACCAACTGCTCACATTTGCCAGCCAGCTGGCTGGGGTGAGGGGTGTATCCTGTGCCACATAACAAAGAGAAACTTGCTGGCTTGCATCAGGATAAAAGCCATGACCTCTCCTTCATCTGCAATATGGCTAGCAATGTGTGCTAACTGGCCACTGATTAAAATGAATGCACACCTTGCTGGGGTAAAGTTGATTGCTTCAAACTTTGATATACATGCTAAATGTTATGAGAAACCAATGTTGTGACATTCAACACTACCATCTTACAATGAAAGTATTATAAAACTGAATAAGAAATATATTTCCAAAATAAATTAAACAGTAATGGCTGATCCATGTATTTTAAATAGATCAAAATTCAGTCAGTTAAAAGTTAATACCTGCAATACTTCCATCATCCCTATAAAGACAAGTAAATGATTATATTTACAAAAATTTCAATTTTAAATGGAAATTCCACTTAAGTAGGTAGGGCTTCCATTTAATGAACCCTTAAAATATTTGAATTAAAGCAATACTATGTCACTGGCTTTGCAATAAGTTTGATCTATTAATACTAGTTTAAAATTTACTTCTGAAATATATACACACAAAAATACAAGGGATTGGGAGAAGAAACTAAGTCAAATTATGAAACATTATATTAGTGTGTCACTTTATAAAATACCAATTAAGATTAAGGAATGTTTTATAAAGGGAAACAAATATATCCACAATACACTTCAGCGTGTGGATTTTTTTTCCCTCAGGGACCAGAGGGACCTTATTCAGTGGGTCTCTTTCTTGGGATATTTTGTGTTTTTTATCTGTAACCACATACTTTTGAAAGGTGTGATTAGAACCTAGTACAGACAGACTCAGAAGGACAAGCATGGTATGTACCCACTCATAATTGGATACTATATGTAAAGCAAAGGATAACCAGACTACAACTCAAAACTCCAGAGAAGCTAGCTGACAAAGAAGACACAAAGAGGGATACATGGATCACCCTGGGAAGAGGAAATAGATGAACTCTCCATGAGTAAACTAGGGATGAGGGGTGGGCAATTGAGGGTAGGGGATGGGAGATGAATGGTCTAGCTGGAACAGGGGTGGAGGGGGAAAGCAATGAAAGAGATACCATGATAGAGGGAGGTATCATGGGGACAGAGAGAAACCTGGTGCTAGGGAAGTTGCCAGGAATCCTCAAGGATGACCCCAGCTTGGACTACTAGCAATAGTGGAGAGGGTGCCTGAACTGAACTGGCTTGCCCCAGTGATCAAATTGGTGAATACCCTAACTGTCATCACAGAGCTTTTCTCCAATGACTGATGGAGGCAGATGCAGAGATCCACAGCCAAACACCTGACCTGCAGGAGTCCAGTCAATGAGTGACAGAGAGGAGGGATTCTATGAGCAAGTGCATCAGGATCATGATGGGGTAACACGCAGAGACGACCAAACCAAACTAGTGGGAACTCATGAAAGTTGGATCAATGGGTGTGGAGCCTGCATGGGACTGGACTAGGCCCTGTGCATGGCAATACAATTGCTTAGCTTGATCTGCTTTGGGGGGTCCCCTGGCTGTAGACTCAGAATCCATCCCTGGTGCATGAGGGAATTTTTGAAGCCCACTACCTATGATGGGATACCTCCTGCAGCCTTGAGGCAGGAGGAAGGGCTTGAACTTGCCTCTACTGGATGTGCCTCCCCATGGGAGGCCTTGCCTATTGTGTATGGGGGAAGGTGGAGGGTGGGTTGGGGGAGGCTGGGGGGGGCAGAAGGAAGAAGAGGGAGATTTTTGATTGGTGTGTAAAATGAGTGAAAAATTATTCTTAATAAAAAAATCTCTACTTGCTATCTTCACACAGTAGACAATAAATATTAAATTTCTCAACAACTTGAATAGATTTATAGCATGCTAGTATTTATGGCATGATTGTAATTATTTGTTATAATGTCTTCTCTCCCAAAATTCTAAAGCAATTACACATCTTATTTCTACCTTTTAGTAATAGAGCACTTGATTTTTATTTAACAGTAGCCCAATACATAAACACTGAAAAGAAGACAAAAGAGATCACTCCATATTGTTTCACCTTGTTTTGTTCTACCATCCCATTGATATATACTTGAATGAGAAATGTATTAAGAATTTCTCTCACCTTAGTATCATCCTTAAATCTGATAGCCAGGTTTTCTTATTTTTTCCATCCAAAATCATTGATAAATATATCAAACTCAGATTCTTTCACATGTCCACTATAGACCTCTGTTCTTGAGGTTGATGGAGACTGTGCATGTCAACAGTTATGTTGCATTAGGACCACAGTTTCTTTTCCTCTAACTTGTTCATACAAATACCTTCACATGATTTTTTTCAAAGGCTTGCAGTGATTGCGATTGAACATGGGCCATGTTCCCTGAATATTCTACTAAAACACAAAATAAGGTTGACTTTTCATAGCATTCACTTAGTTTAAAAAAAAAATGGTTCCTATAAGTCTCACTGTTCTGAAGGCCCAAACTTATTTAATCATCAGGATCATGAGACCTTGGAGAGCTTCTAAGTATTCAGCTTTTGAAAATATCCCCCTCTGGCCTGTCTCCAATGTCTACATTCTTCCTTTTGTTCTGAGATAAGCTGTAGGAGTTCCTTGGTCAAATTTTTGGGGTCACTTATGTATACTATCATATCATCTGCAAATAGTGAAAGTTTGACTTTCTCCCTTTCCAATTTCTATCTCTTTGATTTCCTTTTGTTGTCTTATTGCTCTAGCTAGAACTTCAAGTACTATATTGAGTAGATATGGGGAGAGCAGACAGGCTTGTCTAACAAGATTCTAGTGGAATCACTTTGAGTTTCTCTCCATTTAATTTGATGTTGGCTGTTGGCTTGCAGTAAATTGCCTTTATTATGTTTAGGTATGTTCTCTGTATTCCTGATCTCTCCAATACCTTTATCATGAAGGGGTGTTGGATTTTGTCAAAGGCCTTTTCAGCATCTAATGAAATGATCATTTTTTTTCTTTCAGTTTGTTTATATGGTGTATTACATTGACAGACTTTTGTATACTGAACCATCCTTGCATCTCTAGGATGAAGCCTACTTCACCATGCTGGATAATTTTTCTGATGTGTTCTTGGAGTCTTTTTGCCATTATTTTGTTGAGTATTTTTGCATCAATGGTCATGAGGGATATTGGTCTCTAATTCTCTTTCTTTGTTGCATCTTTGCTTGGCTTGGCAAGCAGAATAACTGTAGCCTCATAAAAGGAGTTTGGTAACGTTCCTTCTGTTTCTATTTTGTGGAACAATTTAAAGAGTATTGTCATAAGTTCAGTTTTACATTCTGTGGGAGCTATATATTGAAGTAGGGCAATGGTCACTTAGCTTAGAATTCCTGGGGAACAAATTCTTCCTAACAGCTGTAGCTCACTGAACTTGACTGAGAAGCAAAGGAAGGATTTTTTTTCACTTTGTTGCCATACATTTGAACTTCACATCACTTGTCCTAAGCATCAAGCTCATGTATGTTCTTGATTTGAACATAGATAAAAAGACCTGCTTCTATTTTCTCTTTTTTACATTTATAACCCCTTACATATTTCTGTTAATTATAAACTACAATTTGGGAATCACCCTCTACTGTATTCTCTTTCTTGTCTCCCCTCCCCCCGTGGCATCTCCTCTCTTTCACTTCTCTTGGTCCTTCCTCCTTTCTCTTCATAATCTCTCTCTCTCTCTCTCCTCTCTCTCTCTCTCTTTCTCTCTCTCTCTCTCTCCAGCCATCTCTCTCTCTCTCTCTCCAACCACCATATCTTTCTCTCCCTTCTCACTATACCTATCTAGTAGTCTCTCTTGGTCTATCCATCTCATTCTAGCTCTCTGGTCATTGTACTAAGTTTAATTGTTCCCTCTCCTCTCCCTCCTGTCTCCTTGCTCTTCAGTCTTGCTGTCTTCCCTTCCCTTCCCTTCCTCTCTCCTCCCTCCCTTTCTCAATCTCCTATTCAATGCTATGCTGTTTCCCTGGCCGGAATAGTAAATACACATTTCTCATTCTGCCCACCTCTGCTTTCCTCCCCCACATCGGTATCTACTACCCTCCCCCCTTTCTCCTATTCACCCCCATGTGAACTTCATGGTCATCAGAGTCTCATTGCATCCATCTTCTAATTGACAATATCAAATAATTTGATTTTTGACAATATCAAAGACGATTGAAAAGTTAAGATGTTCTCAGAGGTTTAATTTACTAAATTTTCAATAGACACTGTTTACAATAAAATTTGTTACTAAATTTTTATGAAGACACTTGTGGTCTTTTTGTTTGCTTCTAAACCTCCCCACAACCCAGGGGAAGGACCTTTTCAATGTGACCATTCAGGAATAGGGAAGTACCGCAATGGCAGAAGAAACTGTCTTTGAAATTTTCTTTCCTAAGGCATTTATACCTACGCTTTTTTCCCCTGGACCTATCAAGTCTTATCAATATGACAACTTTATTTTTATATTCTCATTCATTTTAGACTATGAACCATTCCTTCATAAGCATTATGTCCACTGAAGTATTTCTTGTATTGTTTTAATTTTTTATATTGGACAGAAATATAATCTTATTTATGCTAACAAAATTGTCTTTTCAAGTTCTCATTGACATGTAACAACAAATATCATCATTTTATAGTTTAATAATCATTTGAATATTGTTCCTAAAATTGCTTTGTATTTCCTTATCGTTTCTCCAGTGCTGAGAATCACTATACCAAAAGCAATGTTCAGGGGAACTGGAGAGACAGATGTCAGGGAAGGTGTTTCTGAGTTGGTGATGTGGCTCACCATGTGGTCCTGCCTGAATGGGCCTAGACTGATGTAAAATTTACAACACATCCTAAAAAAAGCTTGAATATTCACTGTTTAGGATCATAAAGCATGTAGAATCCTTTGCTTATCATACTTCTCTACATAAGCTAAAATGCCATTATATCATTTTACAAAGTTAGCCTACATGTTATCATGTTTGCCTTTATTAGCTTCAATAATTAAGCATGACTATAGTTCTTAAAACTTAGTTTATACCTTTGGATTTGATTTTATACTTTATATTTTTGACTAAAATATTATAGTTTATATTATACTAACAGTATAGATGATATAATAATATTTTCACTTTGCTGATAATTGAAACTTAGAGCATTAAAATTACATTATTTCATGTATTGTTAATTTTAGGCATCAACAATCTAATTTTCTGGATTTCAGGAAGAACAGACTTTATTAAAAATCAGTTGTTGGGAGGACATAAGAGTAGATCAACTTCATTCTTAGTCTTGTTTTACTTACATTCAAAGGATGACTTAGGAAAAACAAAGAATCCTATTTTCTCTTGTGTTTTGGCTAGGGCAGATGAGAAGGTAGGGGAGGAAAATAATTAGGGGTTGGTCTGTCACTCTACATTGAGGTTGAGGAAAAGGTTTCCTAAAAGGCTCCATCTAACCTCACTTTCATTTCTCCATGGCCAAAAGTTGTCCACATTGTGATTTCTAAACCAAATGTAGGTAAGGACAGGACAAGTAGTAGACATAAGTTCATTTATTTCTCAAGAGTCAGAGTACTGCTACTTCTGCAGGCTTCCGGAAGACTTTGTTCTGCTTGTTGGGAATTGAAAAGACATTTATTGGAGGCTCCCCAAATAAGCCTTCCAGAGGTTATGAAACATTTGAGTTCAAGAATGACTTTTTAGAGATATGAATCAGTTCTATGACATGTCTGAAGCAGAGATCTCACATAGCCCTTCTCACAAACCCCCAAAAATGTTAAAGGAGACAAAGAAAATGGAGGAAAAATCTTCAGGGAAATTATACTTGATTTTTGGCTTACCTTTTAAAAATGGATTGTTTTTAAACATATAATTTTTGTCCCTTTAGAATAAAGATAAACACCACACATATGGTTACTGGATATTATGGTAGCATTTTAGAACAGGCTCCAAACCCAAAATCCCAAAGGAGCTCCAGCCTCCCCATGGGGCATTACATCAGAGTTACAGCCAAGTCTGATCTCATTCCAGACCTCCACCATCCATGGGGTCAAACTCAACCAGCACTGGCCTACTCTACAGAGGACCACAGAGGTCAGGCTAGTTGCTGAGTTTCTCAGTAGCTTGGCATGTTCCTGAAAGAGTGCCCATTATTTTTATTTCCCTCAATCCTAAGAGAGGATGATTGCATCAATTACACAGGAGGATTTTCTAGCTATTCTAAAATTCCAAAACAGATCATAAATATTAGAATATTAGTTATAGATATGTCTATAACTAATGTTTTAACATTGGAAATGGATGACAATCCTTTAACAAAGGAAAAAACTCAAGATTACAAGTAACGCCAGAAAAAGCAATACCAATGCTCATTTATTTTTGAATATGAAAATAGGTCTAATTCACACTGACTCACTTGGGAAGTCTGTAGGGAATGGTCTAGCCAGAGAAAATGTCAGTACTTCCAGTTTGAAAATGAACTACAGTGAACCATGTTCTCCTGGTGCTCTAAGCAGGGCTCATAGTGGCTCACAGCTACTGAAGCAGCAATCACAGAACCTGCATGGGTCTGCGCTAGGTCCTCTGCAAACATGTATGTTATGTTTGTTAGCTTGGTGTTTTTGTGTGACCCCTAACATTAGGAGTGGGGTGCCTCTTACTTTTTCATCTGCTCTTAGGACCCTTTTCCTCCTGGTTTGTCTTGCTCAGTCTTGTGTATTGGGTATGAAGTTTTGTGTCTAATCTTATTGTACTTTGTTATGCCAAGTTCAGTTGATATTTCTGGTAGGCCTGATTATTTCTGAAGGGAAACGAAGGAGGAATGGCTCTGGAGGAGACAGGAGGTGTGTGTGTGTGTGTGTGTGTGTGTGTGTGTGTGTGTGTTGGGGAGGGAGCTAAGAGGAGTGGAGGGAGGGGAAACTCTGGTAGGAATGTATTGAGAAAGAAAGGAAGAAAGAGAGAAAGAAAGAAAGAAAGAAAGAAAGAAAGAAAGAAAGAAAGAAAGAAAGAAAGAAAGAAGAAAGAAAGAAAGAAAAAGAAAAAAGAGAGAAAGAAACTACACACTTTTGCAATAAGCCTGAGTTATACTAATACTACTGTTAAAGGAGAAAAATACAAATATTCAAAAAAATTTAAATTATATTAAAATAAACTACAGTGGACTAGGAAGGTTTTATGCCGTAACCACATTATCCTCTTGTAAATCTCAATCTGTTTTTATAGTAGAAAACTGGGCATACATTACTTGTAGCATGTTCTTAATTGAAGGTATGTGTATTTCACCTTGATTTCATTGATAGCTAAAAAAGAGACTTAGGGTTCTGGGGTAACACTAAATTTACATGTAATTGTCATATCGCTTCTCCTGGAGCATAGGCATTCTTATGGCGTATGGGATGGAGATGGTAGGAGGCATACCTAAATATGTTTATGAAGGAAGTAATGGGTAGGTCTGAACCTGAAGGAAGACACAGAATCTTTAGCAGTGAAATAACTAATACAAAAGAGTAGGAAAGGGACCAAGGCTGTTGGTATGTGGCCGAGGGGTTCCTTTATGGGCAGTTGGTGATATGTTTACCTGGGCTCTATGGAAATCCCTAGCCTGTGTGACAGGTTAGTTATTTTTCCAAACTGGCTTCACTGTAATAGCAAATGAATCCTTCTTTCTTGGAACCTAGTTTATTGAAGGATTTGGTAATATATTTTCCTGGCTGTTCAAACTAGAGGTTTTTTGTTTTGGTTTGGTTTTTTGATTTCTAGTTTGAAAAATCTGTTTCTTCTCAAGAATATCTGTGATACAAGCTTAGAATTATTCTACCTCCAGGGGCAATAGTAATGCTCTGAATCCTATGCCTTTCCAATAAACAAACAAATGAAAAATAAATAAATGATTAGATGTTGAAGTCTTACTTCCTATCATCTCCAAAGGTGACTGTATTTGAAAAAAAAATCTACAAAGGTATAATTGGGTTGAAATGTGGTCATGAAGGTGAGCATTCATCTGACATGACTATTTATATTATAGGAGGGAATGGTTATAGACCTGTACAAGAGGAAAACACAATAAAATCAAAAGAAAGATGCTTAGAATAAGCGATTGCCTCAGAAGGAGCCAGCATTACCAATAACACCTTAATCTGAGAGATCAAGTCTCTAAAACTGTAGATGATAAGTTATGTTATTTCACCACTTTGTCTAGACTGTGGGTCATAGCTATTCTAGCTAATTAATCTAGGACTGTACAGTATAGGTCTATGATATGGATGCTGTCTCAGAATGGTTTTGTAAGAGGCTGAAGCAGGCATGATGTAAATATCCCAAAGCTCAAAATTCAGCAGACATTTACTTTGAAAACTTGTCTCAAACAAAAGAAAACAAAACAAAAAAGCCGGGCAATGGTGGCGCACACCTTTAATTTCAGCACTTGGGAGGCAGAAGCAGAGGCAGGTAGATCTCTGTGAGTTCGAGGCCAATCTGGTCTACAGAGCAAGTTCCAGGACAGGCTCTAAAACTACACAGAGAAACCCTGTCTCAAAAACAAAAAACAAAAAACAAAACAAAAAAACCCACCAGTCCTTGTCTCACTTGAAATTTCACCTAGTTTAGAGGTGACAATAATGAGCATCTAGTGTCTATGTGATACACATGACACAGATAGAGGATCTATACCTAACACTGATGCTAGAATATTAGGTGTATACTTAGCTGCTACATCAGAACAGCTTGAGCAATGTTTTGATAAATGCATGCTCCCTAGGTTTCTACCACTTGTTATTTGATATGCCAGTTTGTGACACTAATTTTAAGCATTTTCAGAACAGTGAGGTCAAATATATTTAATATGTGTGTTCTGGGTGTCTAATGAATGCTACCCAGAACTTTAATGATAGTTTAAATTCGTTTTTACTTTGTGTGAGAAGAGGATTCTGTTTTATAACATGTTCTCAAGAGAGGACTCAAAATCCAACTATGGTC
Source organism: Peromyscus nudipes (assembly GCA_902168325.1). Taxonomy (NCBI): domain Eukaryota; kingdom Metazoa; phylum Chordata; class Mammalia; order Rodentia; family Cricetidae; genus Peromyscus; species Peromyscus nudipes. Next base: position 17,715 of record CABHPH010160999.1, read on the forward strand.
ACCTTTTGCAATCACCCTAATCGATGTCTAATTTATAATTATACAATTATTTATGATTTAGATACACTATAACAATTCAGATTAACCTAAGATCTTAGATACTAATTTGCTTAATTATGAAATGTTATCTATACCAGTATGAGTCTCCATAAATACGCATTTTCGCATTTAATTGACTATGAAGCATGGTCTCTAATATATGGGATAAAGTCTAAGGCAACAAATTAACAGCTCTTTTATTGTTACATTTAGTGAATTAATCAAAAACATCTTAAGTAAAATTCTACCATTCATTCTGAAACACAATCAAACATGACTTTAGAGTATTATAAATGTCCTACACTCACATCAACAAAGTGAAAAACTAATAAATGATAAAATTAAGATTTTATTTTTAATCTATTGGAAAGGTTTTCTGGTACCATTCACTGGCTTGTCACCTTGAATTTACTAATCAATCAGCCTCAATGTCATCAAAAAGAGTATCAAAATAGTTCATCTCTCAAAATAGTGTCATGTCTTTGCCTTTTGATTTTATTACTGCTGCCTATACATTACTATTATGGAAGAACAGGCTTTAATCCTGTTACTGAAATCTCTTTATTATTAAATTTCAGTTACAATTCACTTCAAATAATTCTGAGTTGTTTCTCAAGTTCATAATTAAATACATGGTATTTTAAGGAATTTTTCATATATATATATGAAAAATATATATACTCACATCACAAGCATTAAGAGACTTGTACAATTTATAAAAGGTCCTCAATGATCACATCAAACATACTGAGAAAAGGGTGAAAGGCAAAAATGAGTGTGAATATGCTTTATTGTTTTCCTCTGATTCACATATACATGCATATTTTGCATTCATGACTAAATGTGTGTTTTTATCTATTGGCATATATATACACATACCCATATCATGTAATATATACATACATATGTATATATATACACATATACCCATATTATGTCATATATAAATATATTATTTTATATATAAAACCACATATATGCATATATATACACCCATAGTATATATATACCCATATTATGCTATTCCTAGGTTGTTTTATGAATATTCCTTGTCTGCAAATATTATCCATACATAAACTCTTTATAGACCAGAGTTACCACAGAGATGTCTTTTCATAACCAATATATGTAAAAATACTATTATATGGTTTAAGTAATTCCTACCAAAACAAAATTAAACTTACATTGGGGTTTAAGACAGTTATTTAAAAAATTAGGTTTATATTCTGTTACAAAACAGGTTCATTAGTTAACTGAAAAATATTCTGGGTCCAACTGATTAGCTTAAACTAATTTTTTTTAAAGTATACCTACCTAAATCATAACTGCTTAAAAATTCATAAAAGAAGCATGATGAAACCTAACCAAAGTTAACCGAAGAATCATTGAAATTATAATCTATGGGTGATTATTTTGTGAAACAAAGGGATTCTAAGTAAGTTTGTGATAACTATCACACCTTAATTATATAGCCAGATCTTAAAAAATAAAAAGCTACATGGTTATTTTATGTCAAATGTAATACCAGAAACTTCTTATTAAGTATATTATTCATCTCTATTTAAGCAAGGCAACTGATAAGTATATATTTTTTGTCATTTGCCTTATGTCTACAGTAGTCCCATTTCCAGATGGTATAAATACAGATACAAGCTTCACTTTAGGCAATTGAACTTTTCACACCCTCAAACCCACAAAATCAGATGGTTTGTGGTTTCTGCAGCTGGTGTACTGCAGTCTTTTTGGGTAGTGTCATATGAAAAATATTTCACTCCCCAAGCCCTACACAGAATCAGTCATTAATGAAATGCAGGCACCACTATGAGAGAGAGAGAGAGAGCATATGAAGTATATATTTCAACAGCTAGACCAGGAACACTGAACAAATTCAGAACATGAACAGAAATCAGGCTTTTATTGCCAGAAAAGGACAGAAAGAGTATGAAGTGGTACCATCACACAGTGAACCCCCACTGACAAAAAAATGTTCTCCACTACCTTAAAAGAAGCAGGGGATGGGGTGAGCATTTGCAAATTAAACCATCACAAGATGAATACAAAATAACAGTAAATAACCACAGACAAAGTGGAACATTACAAGACCAGCCACCATAATATGCAGCTATGAAAATCATAATGTGATTTTACTAATGCCACATATGACGCCTGCCTATTTAATAAAGTAAGCTGTCATCAGGTTACAAACCTTAAAATAATTTCTAATTTCAGATATATCCCACTTACTATTATTTATTTTTAATAACACATTAAGAAGACCACAATTCAACAGCTTTATCTTCAAATGGCAACTGCTGTAAAAACACGTTTTTAGAAACTTTGTGGAAAAGAAAAAAAAATTAAACCAATACTTTACATTTCTCATCGCAACAAATATTCTTTCCAGTGTAAAACAAATTCAAACACTTCCATTTCTGTTTTCCCCTTACATAATATTTTAAAATGTAGCCATTTATAAATGGACTAGATTTTTATAGAAAAATGGGAAAGCAGTGCTTAAAAGAATGTTCAGTTTAGTGGATTAGTGGGCAGGAATGCTCATTAGAGTATGCAAATTTTAGATGCTTTAACATTTTATACCTACTCATATTATGTGACATAAAATAAACTATATAGTTGATTATTTTATTTTTATTTTAACCCCATTAAAAAATATACACCCAGTTCACATGGATTCAACTGGGATTTGAAAGACCATACTTAGGGAAGAATTTCATTATCTTGACACTGGCTAACAGAATAACTATTCAGTATATCTTTTAAGAAAATATATCTACAGTAAATCCAAGACAGCCTTACATTTCTCTACATCTGTTATCCATAAAAACTTTACATGTCTCAGGCATGCCACCTGGCACTAAACCCCAGATTAGAGTTGGAACACTGACTTACTGTAACAGTGCACACCCACTAAAACAATATAGAAATGTCACAGTGAAGACTTGTATAATATGCTGCCTTCCAAAATGTATGTAGGCATCTAAGAGGGAATCTATGAGTTTTCTCTGTGCAATGGATTTCTGTGCTAATGTGAATGTCTTTGTGAGTTGATGTGACGCAACAAATAATCGGTTTTTTAAATGAGATTTCCCTAATACCAACTTCTGTCATCATGATGTAGACATTCAAAGGGCATCACATAGTCAGAACCAAAAATCAAAGGGTTGGCACGACAACAGTAAGCCATGCATGCATCCATGTCTTAGAGTTACTTTATATCATGCTACACACTCTACACCAGACACTCATTTGTATAAAGAACTATCTCCTGAGACTCATAACAGGTGGTGTTCTCACACGTTAAGTGTATCAATGAATGCAAAAGACATGAACTCCTGACTTAGTTTATAGTCTACAGAAGTAGATCCATGGATCTAAAATTGCAAAAATCCATGACCAAATATGTTTTACATTCTAGGGAACAGGCAGAAAACTAAATGACATGTGTAAATACACGATAAGGAATCATTAGGGAAGAGTCCAGTGGTTGCAACGGAGTAAACTGGTTGGGAGGAATAAGAAAAGGCTTACTGTGTCTTTAAATTAAAGAGTCAGGCAACAGTACAGATGACAACGAGCAAGTATTCAAATAAAGTAAAGAGCCATAGGGATACCTTGAGGAAGTACATTTATGGCAAATTAGATGTCGCTGTTTAATCAAGAACATCTATTTAAGGGAAAATTGTCTGAGAGACAATTTCACAGTATGGCGTGATATAAAACATTTATTTTATATTTAATTAACCATTATAAAATAACCTAGAGAGATAACGTTTTTAATGTTTTGACCCTAATTCACTTGGGGTGTGTGTGTGTGTATGTTTATGTGTGTGCATGTTTATGTCTGTGAGTATGTGTGTATGTGTAAGTGTGTGTGTGTGTGTGTGTGTGTGTGTGTGTGTGTAACTTTGCAGGAACTGGTTCTTTCCTTCCACCATGCAGGCTCTGGAATCGAAACTGATTGTGCCTTTACACAGTCATTAAACCATCTCAATGGCCATGGCCAGGGAGGCACGTCATTTAAAACTATGGTATGAACTCTGATTCTTATTTTCTCATCACTTTCTGTGCCTACTTACTTTATTTCCCTGCTTTCTTCATCTTCGTGTCTTTTCTTCCCTCACATTTTATTACCTTCCTTCTCTGTCCTTCCTTTGTGACCATTTTATCCCAGCGAGGAACAGCAGGGCAGACAGAAGTAAGCAAAACATCCTGAATGGAACAGCTCAGTTCTTCTCCACTAGCTGGGTTTATAAATTAATTTCTTTGCCTCTGTGAGTGAAACTTTCATTCATATGACCAGGGCAGTGGCAAGGAGACAGGAGAAAGTGGTGACAGTCAAGATTCTGGTGATGAAATGCAGGGACAGAAGCAAGACTTGAAAACGAGAGAGCGAGAAAGAAGCAGCAGTTATAGAATGGAACCAAACAGGGAAGGGGAGACAAAGTTAGGACTTTTTAAGTTGTCTTTGGCATTAGCCATTTCATCGTTAATATTTTTAGAATTGTTTGATTTCTTAACATTTTCTACCCAGATTGTACGAGAATGCAGCAAATTTAAACAGTTTAGTTTGCTATGACATGTTAAAATTAAGAAAATATTATTTACCTGATTCCCTATCAGATAACCATAGTAAAGTTATTTTTCTCAAGTTCATGTTCAATATTGGGAAAGGGGAGGGAAACTCAACTATATAGTAAGAGGCAGGAGACCACCTAGTGAGCTGGTTTAACAGAAAATAAGTTACACTGAGTTGACCCAAGTACACTTTCAAAATTCCACATACAAATCAATCTCTGTAGTGCAAAAACTAGGTTAATTTTACAAGTGTTATTCAGAGCCTTAAAACTGAATATAGAGATAGTTTGGGCTGGAAAGATGTCCCAAGAGCTAAAAGCACACCCAACCATTACAGAGGAAAGATGCCCCAGTACTTAAAAGCACATACTGCCATTGCAGAGGAATGGAATTCAGTTCCCCACACCTCCACTGAGCAGCTACACCTGCCTATAACCCCAGCTTCAGAGTGTCCTTTGCCTTCTTGCAGACTCCACAGACACTGCACTCAGGTGCACATTCCCATACACTTATGCCTACATACGCACTACACACTTCATAAACACAGGAAAAATTGAATTTATAATATCAATAAAACTAATAAAATATATCCATAAAATAATAAACGAATGCATATAATTAAAGCTAATAACAGATACTTATCAAATTTCTATATATTTATATGAAGACTTTTCTTAATTTTTGTAATTAAGTGAGATTATTAAAATATGATGAGGAGTTAAGATATGAAAATATGCCATCAACAGGACAGCTTGCATTCTAGGATTTAAAATAAAATAGGTTACTTTTATAACACTTGTGCAGTTCTGGAGTTAGAATGAGTTCCTAGCATCCAGCAAGGCCTGATTTCAACTCAGAGTGCCATGCAATAATAGGTGGCCTTGGGGACTTAGAAATTATAAATTATTGTCGTGAGTAAAACTATAATACTAATGAATTTAAATTTTAAATTGTGTTATTGCCTAGATATTAATTTTAACTTACTAAAATATATTGCTTTGAGTTTTAGAAATCAAAGGAATATATAACTTGGAAATTTGCTGTTAGGACTTTCAAGTTCAAGATGTCTCTTCACTGTTACCTGAGTAGTACCAATAACATCTCAAGAAACAATGAATCAGTGAGCGGTAATACCTTTCACTTATGTAAAATCTTTGTCAGCGAATGTTACAGTCACAAAGGACGTAGTTACTCGTTCTTTTTCTCTTTTTTCCAACTTGAAAATGAAGAATAAAGGAGGTTAATTCCCAGCACGGGAATACAATCTAAATTTCTGACAACCAGCATCCAAACTAGTCAAGAAAAAAAAAAAAAACCAGTAGACTTTGGCAGTGATTCCTCTACTCAGTCAAAGCCACTGCCAGGTGGATAAGTTTATGAGCAGACTATAAAATGCAGAGTTGGCCGGCAGCTGATCAGTCACAGTGTAACCATAAAAGTGAAAAATGGGGAAAGATTCTTGAAAATGTCTAGTAAACTAGGCAAGGAAGTGAACATTTCTCGTTTTTTTCCCCTTAAAGTTAGAGAAAAAGCAAGCCTAGACAATAATATATAAAGTAGTCGCCCTCTGAAGAGACAGTTCAATTTACCTAACACATGAAATGCTCTAATTACAAAATTCATGTGACCAGAATCAACAGTCAACTTCAAAACATCATGCCAGCAAATGCTACTGAGTACTGAATCCAATCACAAAATCACTCTAGTTCCGACTGCATACAATGGTGGATGGGGTCAGCTGGAAGGGCATTTGTACAAAGAGTTTGAATGTCAAGTCCAGACAGCTACTTTGAAATTTTATAGATAGATAGATAGATAGATAGATAGATAGATAGATAGATAGATAGATAGATAGATA
>CABHPH010160999.1:24217-36201 GCA_902168325.1 Peromyscus nudipes
ATAGATAGATAGATAGATAGATAGATAGATAGATAGATAGATAGATAATTATTACTTTTAAAGACCAAAATTAACAGAACTCATAACAAGCATTAAATTGAATGGCTGAGGAGCTATTAAAGTAGATACACCATCCATTGGGGCACATTTTCTTGTCAAAATACCACAAGTACTTTTATTTTCTATGTGTCCTTCAATGTGTACTGTCAATGTCGTGAATTGCCTACACATCATAATGTCTATAGAAAAATGTGCGACTCAGAAGGATTTTCACCATCCAGGCTAATCAGTCTTCACATTATGTAGCACCCCACCGCCTTCACAACTTCCAGTGAAGTCAAACAATAACATGAAAGCTTTATGGGATCCAAGAACTATCACCATTGTGGTTTTTATTGTAGCCTCAGTCCAAATAGAAGTGTTATTTTAATTGTATCTACTCATTAAATCATTACGTTTGATTATTTTCATTGTTTTCTTTAAGCAGCATTGTCCCAAATTTCCAGGGTCTTTTCTTCGAATTGAAGAGAGTTGAGGATTGTAGTTGCTGTACAGATTCAAGTGGCCAGTGCCCCCCCAACACACACACACACACACACACACACACACATAATTAAAAATCAATGCTGGAGAGATGAGGCAGAAACCAGCTACAGAAGAGGCATTAGATCAATTTTATTCTTTTACTACATAAGACATAATAAGTGTTAATACCCTTATTCTGCAATGAAGCATGTACAAGTGAGGAGCTTGAATACCAGCATAAACAACACAGCATCATGCTTGGTGATCAACAACATCCAAAAAAGGAACAAGGGAAGTGAACACAGACCCGCACATAAGTACAAACTCGGAAAAAGGAATCTAAGAGTTTCAAAGCTACAACACACCCACACTGAGCAAGAATTCTTTACCAGAGAAGCATGACAACTTTCTGTGACCCACATCTTAGAAAGGCAGTGACCACATCCAGCAACTCTTCAGGAACAGTGAAGCGTTGGGGAGATTCTACCTTGAACCCATGATGGAAGATTGCAGCAAGTTAAAAACCTGAATTTGAAACCGAGTGTGTGAAAGGAACAGGATAATTTCTACCAATCGTAATCAAAAATGCTCACACAGAGTCACAGTATTCCTTATAATATTACTGATAGTGACAAAACTGTTTAAGTCACTCCTTACATGTGTTTTATTATAGTGTACTTACATAAATTGTGGTGCATGTGTGTGTCTCTGGGTGTGCGTGCATGTGGTGTGTGTGTGTGTGTGTGTGTGTGTGTGTGTGTGAGAGAGAGAGAGAGAGAGAGAGAGAGAGAGAGATGGTTCTCTCTCTCTCTGCCATGTGGGGTCCTATGGATGAAACTCAGGTACTCAGGTTGTCAGTATTGGTGACTAGCACCTCAAAAGCTAAGTCCACAGAAGAGCCTAAGGTGATGCTCACCTATCACACAGCTGTGCACTACGTGGCTCTTGGTTTTGTTAGGTCAACATCATCCTGTTAGTTTCTAAACTTCAAACAACCAAAGCACCGCAACATACATAAAGCAAAGCTGAGCTGCAGGGAGTAAGAAAAAAATTACAAAAAGGTAGCGGACCTCAACAGCAGATAGTAAAATTAACATTTCAACAGCTCTGGCCTTTCATCTCAGTCTCTATAGTGTATATATATATTTTTTTCCAGAAAAGCTACAATTTAGTTTAGAAAGATGCAGAGTTACATAAAACATCTGGAATATGGGACAAGAAATATTGGCTTATTATCCCTCATGGACCCTCCCCATGAAAAATTTAATAGGCATGTTTTGGTAGTTTTAATCTCTAGACACCTCAAGCTATGCTATAGAAACATCATCTTGTTCATTTACATTAGAGAAAGCACCTGGTGATAAAAGCCCATACAATCTCTTTTAAGTTGTGAGTGCTGCTTTCCGCTTGAATCACGCAACTTTTCTTCAAATATGCCTATAGTCACATGTGCTTGTGTGTACACATGGGGAACAAACATCTCTAATAAAATTTAGCTTTTGAATCCTTATCAATAAAACGTTACTTTTCTCAAATTTGCCAAAATTCAAGCTTACTTTTCAGTTTTTGAAAATACATAAATTTACCTTTAATGTGCCACCCCATATTACAGAACTCTTAGAGAAATTTTCATATGAGCACTAAAAGCTCATTTACTTAGACTTCTGGAACTATACGGGATTGATGACTTTAAGAAGTTTAAAACGTAGTTCTTTATTTCGCACATTTTTCTTACCTCTTAGGTTTTAAATAGAAGTTATGGTTTGTGCTATCAGTAATGAAATTCTTTGTGAATATTAAAAATAGGCACAGATGAAAACAGCTAAACAACTCTGGGGATTAAATTTTATATTAAAAAATCTATGATTGCTGATTAAATTTAATATTTAGTGTGCAGACCTAAGAAAAATTAAGCAATGAATTCATTTGTCAGAAGAATTTACCAAACTAAGTAGTCATCTACACAGTATCACTGCCATATTATTTTATTATTAACTCATATTTTATTATAAATTTTTAAAATAAAGTTTTAGGGTAAATAACCCCATATTAAAATTAGAGTAAATTCCACATAATTGAAGTGTAATAAAACACTCCACATTTTAAGTGATCTGTCTTTTAAAATTGGCACATTGTACCATAGCTCTGCTACCATTAATAACACTCAAAATATATAATGGGCCTCTACATATTCCAATTAAAAATAGGAGTCCTTAAAATATTTGAGTATTAATAGTCTATAAAGATTTTCAGGGACATTTTTATTAATTTGACACAGATACGCCTTCATTTCTAATGTTACAAACCTGAATCATTTTAAATGCAATTAAAAGTGGTTATGAACGAGTGTGGACTTCCTTGTGAAGTAGGAAATCACTCTTGTGATTAGCATGCAAACGAGCTCATGCTGGCAGAATAGATTGGGGTTTTAAAACCCCAATTACTTTTGTATGATTATCTATTTACCAGTACACAGTCTATTTTCATTTTTCATCTAATACAAAATCGGCTTGCTTACATTTTTAGCTCAGCAATTAATATTTACAATAATTATGACATCAAGCACTGCTGAGAACTTGGAGTAAATCATTTACTCCAGTCTCATATCTTTACATATTAATATCATTTTACAATTTAATGTTATATATGAGATTGTCTTTATGCAAAAATCAAAATTAAAAACTAGTTTCTTCTTTCATTTAAATTTAGTTATATTGCATATCATTTTTGTTTATGATTAAGGTGATGAATATATAAAACCTATATTCTCAATTAATAATAATATGAAAAATCAGGTTGATCACTTAGTACCAAAAATAAATATATTCTGAGAACAATAAAATATGTCCCATGAATCTTTTCCTTTTAAAAGAATAGCAGACAATTCTCAACTTTCACTACCATGCTTTGCTTCCTACCTGCTATGTATTGCACACATACATATTTTTCCAGACTTCTAAAGAAAATTATAATGCATTAATGACAGGAACCATGGTAATGGAAAAAAGGTCACCCTGTCTTGAACACCTTCTGTTTTAAACCATTATATATAAAGACATTTGAGAAAGCAAAGAATTAAAAGCCAGCCTTTGTGCAACCCATTACTGAAATATTATAGAATAATCTATATCAAATGTAGAGGAATAGCAGATTCTTTTGGATCTAAATTAACTGCAGCCATAGAAACGCTTTTATGCTTATTATGTATCTGCATGTTGATTCAATTATTAAAAGAACACCTGACAGCATCAGACTTATTTAATTGAATTAATTAAACTGGATGAATAATCACTGAATTCCTTTTGTGTGAAATTTGTCCTGAAAGTAACACTGGCATTTGGAAATTGCAAGTAATTTGCATGGTGAAACAGTGAACGCTGAAAGCTCCTGTTTCAGCTTCTGGGCTTTCTCTCTCTTCTCACATTAAGACAAATGAAGAGACCTTAGAAGGGGTATTTTCTCTTCTGCTGTACATATTTATGATTTTTTGTCAATATACCATTAAGCAATTTCTCAACAATTCCGCCAATATCAAAACTGAAAATTCTCTATGTGGAAAGCATTATGCAAACTGCCACTTCCCTCAAAGAAGTGGTGTACAGCCAAGGATGCTGGAGGCTGTGGGGTATAAGAAACCCTTGTTTCAGAGTGGATGAAGTGTATTTGTTATTTCCATTGTGAGAAATACCTCTTTAAACTTAGAGGCAAAAAATAATCGCAATAAATACCTGCAAACTCTTTCTCTTTCAAAAGCATACATTGGCTTTGAAGGGGGGAATTTGTTTCTTCTGTGATTACAAGTTTAAGGCTTATTCCTACCTTTTATCATTAAGATTATGGATATTTTCTTCAGGTAAATTGTAATTTGTTTATCTATATATAATGATTTCACACACTATTTTGTACAAAGAACGACCGTAGCAAAACTGCCAAATATCTGGTTTTGTTTTCTGGATCGAATTTAAAAAGCAAACTAAAAAGAAAAGTGGTACAAAGACTTCCTCTGATCTATCCAAATAATATAAAATGTCGTCACTTTGCAATATCCCTAAAGCACCCACTTGCTGCATTTCTAATTCCAGGCTATCAGATTCTTTAAGCTCCAAAGTGGGGTTTAGTTGTCTTTCCCTACATTCCAGTCAATGAGAGGATGCATCGGTGTCTGCTGGTGCCTCTTCGTCACCAAGAGAAAACTTTTGAGAAATAATGATGGTTTGCTTGCCTTCAAACGTTCGCATCATTCACATCCTCCTATGTCATATTTCAGCATTCGGGCCATCACATTTTAATCAACTTTATTTTCCTATTTTGAAAGAAAAATTATGATACTTCCATCTCGGGGATGCTAATCACTCCACACCATTCTTGTCATGCCTATTGTTGAGGAGAGACCATTTACCATAATAAATTAAGGTATTTAAAATCATGAAGCATTTAACACCCACGTTCCTAAAATTAGTGAACCCTTTACATATTCAGTTGGCCACACTTCAATTTTGTTCACGCTCAAGATACACGTGAACTCTTCACCCACTGACCCACATACTTCCTTCAAGTTAGCTTTGTTTATAGGCTGTTTTTACATTCCTCAGAATTATTGCTGTGTGGATGGTAATGTTTGTCACAAATAAAATCTCACAAGAAATACAGAAATATTTCCTCCAAAGGAACACTGAAACATGAAATACAATTTGCTATTGTAGAAATTGATTCATAAAGCAACTCAAGTATTTAAATAAATTGTTTTCTGTCAGTATGAAATGTTTAGTATTATAGATAAAGTGTTTCTTTGTGATCTAATTCACAGACATAATAAACATGTAAACTTTCATAAAATACTTTGTGAAAAATCTTTGAATCCATCTAAGTACTCATATTAAAAACCACAGTGGTTAGATTTTTATTTTACACAAAATACAGTGGCATTACACCTTTCTCAACACCAGTTTATTACAGCTTTATTTCATAATATGGGATGTGGAAATGGAAACAGTGCCATCATGTGATACTTTCCAGGGTACTTCACTTCTTATATTCTCCATGTCTGAGCATATAGCTACTATACAAATAAGACTTCAGAGAAACGTGATGTCAGTGTAATTCCTCACAGAGAATTCTGCAGCCATATGAAGTGTTCATGCTTTAACGTAAAAATAAGCAATACTTTTTCATATCCTCAAAGAAAAACAAATAGAAAGCCTATACTTACGCTGGCAATATGTACACATGCAAATACACACAGGATTCCATTTACTAGAAACCTAAATATTGTCAATTTGATTCCATAAACCCTTCTGTGATCACAATTTTCAATTATTAATAGTATAATATATTCCTTTATTAATGGAATAAATTAATTACTTAAACAGAGAAAACCTAGTAGTTTTGGTGGAAAGAACAACTCATTTTGAATATATACACCACCTCTACCCAATTAAAATGTGAGCATAAAATTTGAAATCATGTCCTACCCCTTTTTCTTGTTCTACACACACATATGGCTTCTACTAACTTCAGAAATAAACACAATAAACCAAATGCTCTATTTTGCATGCATTATTCCTTCAAATATAAAACTAAATTTTGAAAATCATATTGAATTTAAAAATCCATGATAATAATTAGTTAAAATGAAACTCGCACTGAAAATGATACTTGTCACCTTTCTTTGAATTCACTCTTTAGCAGTCATTAAATTTTTTTTAAAAAAATTATTTTGTGGGTGTAAGAAGTGTTAGTGTAGCAGTTACTTCATTTGAAGTAGCTTCTTCATTGTCGTTTCAAACAAATATATAATCACCTTTTTGTGACTAGGCCAGGTAAGTATTTTTTTTTTTAGTTAAACATGAGATACAATATTATCACAGGATTTAAACATCTACAAAGTATCAGTTCTCACTTATTATTTTTAATGAGTCATAGTTTATCTTAAAGCCATTTATTTTTACTGCAAAATAATTCAAGGTATTTCAGCTTAAATTTTTACCCAAAACGTGGGAAAATTGAAGGCCTATGTCATATTGCAAGATTTCAAACCATGGATGAGTTTCAAAAATTATTAAAAAATGACCTGCATCACCATTATGTATATCTGTAGCAACACACTTGAGCAGGATGCTGCTTGGAATTTCACATAAATGGTTTCCAGAAAAAAAGAGAGATGGTTTTTATTTATGCAACCATAAAGATAATCTGCTTATTTCTGAATGCCAAAATGACCTCTAATCACTGAAGCCAAAGAGCACTTAATCATAGTCATGAAAAAATTAAGGTTGATTATTATACTCAGATAAAGGTAAACTAGGTTTGGCTTTAAGTTGTTTGGTTCCAAGCATTCCTCTTTTTTTTTTTTTTTTTTTAACAAGTTAAACAGAAGTTGAACCACTCTTCAAATGATTAATACATTCTACAGGAAAGGTAGGCTTGATCAACAACCATAAAGTCTATATTAAAATACCTATCCAAAGTAGCATGAGGCCGGGACTGATGGACAAGTTTTTGTATTTGTAAATATTTCATTCCTCTGAGTAGAGACTGTTTTCTTTTAATAAAATTTGTTCAGAGACTCTTTTGTTCTGAGGTAGAAAGGAACTTGTCTCTTGAAAAATACTACCATTCTTTCCACCAAAACCTATTCTGATGTTTTAATAAATATTCAGATCGGGGCAGAGGACTTCAGATGGTTATCATCAATCTAATATGATTACTTTGTTAGAGAAGATTTGCTGTCGATATTGCTACAATTTGAGTGGTGAGAGAACAGTCAGTATCACCAATGCATTTTAAAGTATCCCTGGCTAATGTTCCAATTGTGGGAAAGCATGTTCCAAATGTAGAGTGAGGAATGGGGCACCAAATACCTGCACTCAACCCACCCTTACTTGTAATGGTTGATTAGCTTTTCCTCCTTCTTAGACAGCAGTGTTTGGATTTAGGCAAAGGAAAGGAAGAGTTATTCAGAAATTCTTCTTCTAAAAGAATGTAGAAAGCACTGATTTGTGAAGAAATAATTTCCAATTCCTCATCAAAGTGACAAATGAAAAAATGCATTAAACCCTACGTTCTTTTTAATTTTTTGAGATTAATTTATTGCTTTTAATGCGTATGAATGTTTTGCCTACATGTATGTCTGTGTATCACATACATGCCTGGTGCCTACCAAGGACAGAAAAAGACATCAGGTGTGCTGGGACGAGGCGAGGGTTACAGGTGATTATGAACCACAGTATGGAGACAAGGAATTAAACCCAGGTCCTCAGGAAGAGCAGTCAGTGCTCTGAACTGCTGAATCATCTCTCTAGCCCTCAAGTCCTGAGTTCTTTTGTATATAGCTATACCTTTTAATACTATTAGCATGCACACACACACACACACACACACACACACACACACACACACACACACAGAAATTAGAGGACAACTCCTGGGAGTCCTAGGGATAAACTCAAGTCTCCAGGTTTGGCAGCAATCACTTTTTATCTAAAAAGCCATGTCAATGATCTTAAAGGGGTGTATTTTAGTACATATCATTTTAGAATAAATTACTTGACAATAAAAGCTGTGTGTGTCCAAATTCAGTTTTCATCAACAGCTTTAGCTAAGCCATTTATAATACTAACACAAATCGTCTGTTCCAGGCCCCAACACTCACATGTAAACACAAAGGCAGAGATACACAAATCTATGAGGCTCACTGGGACTGATCAATGCATGCTGGTAATTTGGTGGGTGAGTGTGCCTTTCTGCTAGTTAATGTAGACTTGTCATGTGTTGCCTCTATGATATGCGACTGTTGGAAATGTCAGTAAAGGACTTGTTGCACTTATTCTAGTTAAAAAATATTTGACATTTTATATGAAAGTAATGTTATTCCTTGGAGAAAATGAACAAAGCCTTCCTAGTCCAGGTGGAACATTTCCTTCCTGAGCCAATCCAATGACCAGTTCACATAATTCTTCCCCATGAAGCCAAGATTATGATTTTTTTCTGTATCCATGTATTTCGTGTTAGTTATTAATTTTAACTGTTACTGCAAACAATAGTCCTCATTTCTTCTGAAGTTATGTATACTTATAGAAAGTTCTATCATGTTCCTTTTCATAATCATTAATTAAGTTGATCACATTATCCTGAATCATTTATCCAGTAAGTCACTGAAAAATAAGTTATGGCTTAATTCTATCAGAGCTTTAGGTAAATAAATATTTTGTATTCAATATAAGAGTAACTTATAATCCAAATGTACATTTTATGTCTTATAGAAAAATTTAATCCTGGAGGTCTAGTTTTCTCATTTATCATGGGTCTTATAGTAAGATTGAATCAGGTAAGCACTCCAATGATTTAATGAAATAAATTATAATAATAAATATATGATAAAGTACATTGTCAGTTTTAATTGGTTTACTTCAGGCTTCATAGGAGCAACACAAAGATAAGGCTATTCAACAAAAAAATGATAAAATTTTCATACATATGAATCTTTTGTCAGATAGCTGTAATTTAAATCTCATCTAAAAACAGATTGAGATATTGGGATTAAGGAAAATGTCATTTCTTTAATTAAAAAAATTACACTTCTTTTTGGGGTGTGATCATTCCCTGGGCTTTGAATCCAAGGTCTTGGTCACATACTCTTGAGCTATACCTTCTGCCCTATAGAGACTGAATTTCAGAACATAAGCATAGTGTGTTTAGAACATATTTATAAAATAATAAGGCATTTTTAAAACTTTAACATCTTCTGATCCGTAGTCAGACGCATTATCCATTGCACCACTGGGATGAGATCTACATGAGTGGACTGGGTGTGTGGGGGTGGTAGCAGAGGGTGAAGAGTTGGGGGAAGAGAACATAGGGAAATGGGAGGGTCAAGCTGGAACAGGGACAGAGTGGGAGGGCAGGGAAGGAGATACCATGGAGGACACCATGGGAATAGGAAGAGGCAGGGTACTGGGGAGGCTCTCAAGAATCCACAAGGTTGACCCCATCTTGGTCTGCTGGCAGTGGTCCAGACAGTGCCTGGACTGGTCTACTCTGGTGGCAAATAACCTAGCTGTCATCTTAGAACCTTTATCCAGTGACAGATGGAAGCAGATACAGAGATCCACGGCCAGGCACCAGGCTGAGTTCCGGGAATCCAACTGATGAGAGAGAGGAGAGGTATTGCAGGCGAGGGACGTCGAGATCATTATGGGAGGATGTGCAGAGATGACGGACCACACTAGTGGAAAACCATGAACTGTGGACTGGTGGCTGTGGAGCCCCCATGGGATTAGATTAGGCCCTCTGGATACGGAAGATGGTTGTTTGGCTCAAACTGTTTGGGGGGCACCCAGACAGGGGGATCGGGATCTATCTCTGGTGCATGGGCAGGCTTCTGGGAATCTGGGGCCTGTGGTGTGACACCTTGCACAGCCTCGGTGCAGTGGGAAGGGGATTGACCTACGTAGGCTCAGTGAGCTGGGCTCTGCTGACTCCCCATGGGAGACCTCGATTTGGGGGATGTGGGGATGCGGGGTAGCTTGGGAAAGAGGGCTGGGAGGTGGAAGGAGGGAGGAGGGGGGGTCTGTGGATAGCATGAGGAGTGAGTAGAAAATTTCTTAATAAAGAAAAAAAATAACATCATGAAATTTGCAGACAAATGATAGGAACTAGGAAAAAAAACTTTAACATCTGCAATTTCTTTTTCTACATACATCCCTTAATATACATCTTTTTGGTCATCTTTTGAACATACTGAACAATATTGATCATACCAAACATATTTAACAGAGTTTTTTTATGATGCCAAATTTCTTCAAAACCAAGGTTCATCAGACAAAACTCTGGACAACTGATTACTTCAGTTGGTCTTCATGATGACATAATTCAGTCTGAGAGTTCTTTTGCCCAGTGATACATAATGAGTCACAGTTCCAAGATGTCAGCTTCAAGTACCTGTTAGAGTGTGAATGCACCAGGCTCCACCACATTGTAACTGTCTTAAATTATTTAAACTCTACTCCCATAACATGGCTTTTCTATAGGTCATAATTAAAGCTAAATTAAAATGTTAAATCTGCATATTTTTTACTAGTCTTTCAGTCTCACTTTTAAAGTTATGCATAAAGAAAAACCCTGTTTATATCTAATTTAGCACACTGCCTCTAGTGGAAGACAATGCTAAAAGACTGTCACAATTTCACCCGTTAATAACTTAGTCATCCCTGAGTTGCACATATACATAACCCAGTAGTAATTCTTAGAAAGATACAATTTCACTCCTTAAATGGAATATTAATTGTCAACAACGTAATATGAATGGAAATGTAATTTTAAAAAGTGGTGGCTAGTACTAGTCACTGCTTATGAGCATTTAGATACTTCTGCATTTTTTTGATGTTACAAACCATGGCATATTCTTGACTGTTCATTTACCTTAGTCTATTATCTCTAGAACATAGGAAGTAGCAACAAAAATTGTAATTTTATTATTCATTAAAAGACACATTATCTACAATGAAAAAGTGCTGTGAACAGCTTTCCTCGAACCTAATTTGTTCATCTCTCCTGATTTGCAACATGTAGAAGTTGGTACCAGGAGTAGGATATTTCTGTGAAAAGTTTTCTATGTCTGTGCTGTTTTTTTTTGGGGGGGGGCGTCCAACTGGAGGGACAGAGCCATCTAAGCTCTTTGACATCAGATATGGAGCTACAGGATTTGATGCTTGCCCTGCTAGGTTTCTGTCTAGTATTTCCCCATCATGTCCCATTTCCTCTCTTTGGGAATGGTAATGCATAATCTGTGCTATTTGTGTTGGAAGCATGCTATTTGTATTTTCCTTATACACAGAGATTGCCTGGAGTCTTAGAAGAGACTTGAACTTTGAAATTTTAAACCTGGTTGAGACTGTAAAAGACTATGAGGACTTTTGGAATTAGTCTAAGTCAATTTTACATTATGGTATGGCTACAAGTCCATAGGGGCCGGGCATGGAATGTGGTAGTTTTAATGAAAATGGCCACCATGGACTCATATATTTGAATACTTGTTCCATGGTAACTGTTTGGGAAGTACTAGGAAGCACGGCCTTATGGGAGGAGGTGTGCCATTAGTGGTGGGCTTGGAACTTTCTAAAGCCTACACCAGTGGTTTGCAACCTGCGGGTCACAACCACTTTGGGGAGTCAAACCACTCTTTCTCAGCGGTTACATATCAGATATCTACATATAAGATTTTCACATTACAATTCATAACAGTAACAAAATTATAGTTCTGAAGTAGCACTGAAAATAACATTATGGATGGTGTTGCCACATCATGAGGAACTGTATCAAAGAGTCACAGCATTAGGAAGACTGCAATCCACTGGCCTACACTATTCCCAGTTAGGGTATGTGTTCTTTCTCTCTCTCTCTCTCCTCTCTCTCTCTCTCTCTCTCTCTCTCTCTCTCTCTCTCTCTCTCTCTCTCTCTCT
>CABHPH010161000.1:504-40530 GCA_902168325.1 Peromyscus nudipes
ATATTGTAAAATAAAATAAATTAAAAAAAAACAAATAACCACAAAAAAAAGAAATACCATTAAAACCCACTATCAAATTTTTTTCTCCCCCTAGAACAAGACAATTTTACCATAAATCTCATGTGGAAAAATAACAGGAAATAGCCCTCCATAAAGTTCTGACCATCAGCAACAAAAAGCAAGGGTTGTTGGAGAACTGGTCTTATTGAATACCAGAATACGCTGTAATGCCTATATAAAGGTGTTCCAGTGTGGTGCTCGGCATTATTGAATAAGCCAAACAGAAGAGAAGGTCAAGACATATACCCAAACACATGTCAAACGATCATGGGTGAAAAAGGCTCGAGTCAGGGTAAAGAATGAGCTTTTCTCTCAAGAATGTGGGAAAACGGAGTGGCCATCTAAAAAGCTGGATCCTTACTTCTTGTCATACTCAAACAAAAACTCTATGTGGATCAAAGTTCTCCAAACAAAAACAAGAACCATGCAAATACTAAAGAAAAAGGAAACCAGCAAATTCCTTTCTAAACTTAAAAGAGAACAGAAAGTCTTTCAATTATGACTCAAAATTGAGGTCATAAGGACAATTTTAAAAATAAATTCTACTACATATAAAATTCAGTTTGTTTGATAAAAGCATTTTAAACAAAGTGAAAAAGTAAAAAGGGGAAATAGTTATCACAAACAGCAAATCTTTCTAAGAGGTCCTAGAAACTGAGAAGAAAAAAACGAGCAAAGAGTACAAAGAAGTAATTCTCAGAACTATACAAACTCAGAACATATGATATGGCTCTTCAAGAATATAAGAAGATGCCAGCCTCAGGAGAGAAAATAAAAACAAAGTTGACCCTACAATGACACACTGCTCTCCATTTAAAAAATGCACAAGCATCCAGAAATTTGATGATACACCAACTATAGAAACACATGCATGCAATGTATTTGACACAATCACAGATGGTCACAATCTTAAAGTGGAAAACAATACATGCATAAGTTAAACCCTGAAGGAACAACATAAGACAAAATACAAACAACAGCTTAAGGATCCAGTCATAGAGAACTACACAAGAACACAATGAAGTGGAATGGAGTACTACGCAGAAATTTAAAAGACCAAGGAAAATCTTTAAGAATTGGTATGAAGCTGACATAACTTGTTTTGTTATATTAACCATGCTTTAGTATGCTAAAATCTTACAGTTTCAAAATACCACACAGAATGTATTTACTTTTAAGGGGAAAAATGTAAGATTATAATGAAGGACTCATATAGTCATCTACTAATCCAATTTTAGCATTTCTGAATTAGTAACAACCAGATATCAGATTTCTTCTAATGCTTTACAATATGAAATATTCTTACTGTATAGTCCAGCCCCAAATGTCTAATTTCAATCTAACCTTTATATCTAACTTCCCAAATACTGAAATTCAGTAGAAGTAAAAATAATCTAAAAGACATAGGCAAGGAAGTTTTCCTGGACTGGACAAACCATTTGTAATTTGTTATGTCTGAACACAGACTTGTTTGGTAGTTGACCACAAACTCTTTGCAGTTGCCCTCCAGCAAGATACAAATCTAGGCTGATCATGTGTTGACAGAAAGATTGCCTGAGTTCCTGGATGAGCTGTTCAACCCCCATTATCCCACTCTCAGCAGACTTCATGTGCTGCTCTCAAACTGCCAGGATGAAGAAGCTGACCCGCTGTACTAAAGGATAGGAAGCCACACTGGAGAGAAACGAGGTGGCCCAGCCAACAACAGCACTAACTGTCAGATAGGAAACTCTATCTACCATGGATCTTCTGACCCAGCTAGCTCTTCTACTACATGCCATGTAAGTGGGAACAGCCTAAAGCTGTAAAGAATTGCCTTTCCCAGCTCCCCAGATTCTTAAGAAAATAAATCATCGTTTAGCTACTCCATTCTAGGTGGTTTGTTTGACAGCTATAGATAAATTCAACAACTGAGTAGTGAGTAAAATAAAAACGTATTAGTTAGGAAATGTCTTACTCACTGTTCTATTGCTGTGAAGAGACATCATAACCAAGGCAACTCTTATAAAAGAAAGCATTTAATTGGGGGCTTGCTTACAGTTTCCTGGTCATGGCAGGGAGTATGGAAAGCATACAGGCAGGCACTGGAGCAGTAACTGAGAGTGCTACATCTTGATTTGGAGAGAGAGACAGAGAGACAGAGACTAGGCCTAACCATTGGATTACACAGCTGTCCTGTCAGCCCAAACCTGCACACTCTTGAGAACTAAAGCACAAATCAGAGCCCACCTGGCCATCAAGTTCCTTGCATTGCTTGGATGCACACTGAATAATCAGGGAGTGTGGAAAAGAGGTATACAAATTTCTTCATGCTGGGGGCCTCAGTTCCAAAGCAAGACGCTAACAGAAATGCCACCACAAAGAGAATGAGAGGCAAAAGAATTGCTTCTAAGTCCATACTATGTTGCCTCAAGACCTAAAGAAAAATGCTCTCATAGAAAGTATGACAACAATGGACACTTACCTAAGATGAGATGAAGTTTGGTCTCTGTCTGGAAAGCATAGTGCAGTGTCACCAAAAATGGCGACTGTCTAATGTGCTCCAGAACTTGTCGTTCTGTCCTTGTGTGCTCTGTAGTTTTAGCCTTTTGAACTATTGTTGCCTTTTTCAAAACTTTCATGGCATACAGCTTTCCAGCATCATGACCGCTTATTTTACGAACTAGAAATACTTTCCCATAAGCTGAAAAAGAAAAGAAAAAATTTCCCATAAGCTGGAAAAAAAAAGAATTAAAATGCTACATTGGCAGAATGGTAATTTATGGAAATAAAATTAATGCACCCAGCCAACACACACACAAAAACACTCTTTCAAGGGAAAAGCATGCTCAGTGCTGTTTCAAATAGTTCTTTGATAATTTCTTCAGCCTTTTACCAAACATATTTCTAGGTCTAACCTCCAGTATTTACATATTTAGCCACTGCTGTTGAAGTTCTGCTTTCATTCTAAATGTTATTCTCTTCTCAGTATTTTTAGGTCTGAGAAACTAACTGTTATTATGGTCAGCTAACCACAGTCCAATTCAGGAACAAGAAGGACATTTCTGACATCAGATAAAACCTTGAGGTATATATTTGCTATTGGAGTTCACTCTTCTTTTTCTTTCCTCCTTCCTTTCCTTTTTATTTATTTATTTTAAGAAAGGGTCTCAGTATTTGCCCCTGCCTGGCCTTGACCTTATGTCCTTCTACCTAAGCCTCCTAAGGTCTGAGATTCCAAGTGAGTATCATTATTTCCAGTCTCCAAGAGTTGTTTTCCTTTTCCTTTTCCATCTTCATATGGGGTATGTTGTATGCATGTTGGCATGTGTGTGAACATGCTTTTTCACATACATATAGAGGTCAGAAGTTGATGTCCAGAATCATCTTTGACTGTGCTTCTACCTTTTAGGCAGAGTCTCTCAATCAAATCCAGAACTCACCAATACAGCTAGTTTTGCTAAGCAGCTTGCTCTGGGAATCGTCTCTCCACCTCCAATCTTGCTGGAATTACAGGCAGGTCACAAACTCCGGCCCTCACACTTGCATGGTAAGCACTTTAACCACTGAGCCATGGCCCCAGTTCTCCAAGGCAGTTCTTAATAAGAGTCTAACACATACAAATAAACGAAGTGCTTCAGGTGTTCTTCTGTATTTATTCTTTTAGAACCAAAGCAATATAAACAGACATTGTACAAAACAAACAAGATCTTTAGAGTTAACAAACGTTAAAATACCCCAAACTGAAGGCAATATAGATAGAAACCCCTTTAAATCTCTAGGCAGAAATAATTTACGGCTCCCTGGGTCATTCTCATTACGTGTTTCATAAGTGAAGGCCGTGGGAGGCACAATCCTGTATGTGGTACTGCTCCTCCAATGGAGGAATTAGAGCCTTGTGGGAAGAGCAGCTTCCCTGAATTTTTTTCCCCAAAGGGGATAAGGAGGTAGGGGGTGGTGGAGGAGGAAGAAGAAGAGGATGAGGTAGAGAGAGCAGGAAAGGAGAAAAAGGAGGAGGAGGGCTTTGAAATTCAAATGTCTTGGAATGGTTAGGCTCAATTCTATTTCAGGAATTAAATGATGTACTCAGATCACTTTGAGTTGGGCTCAGTTTTGATCCAGGTCACAGTTACTATTACCTTGCTCACAGCTCCCTGTATTTAGCCCATAATTCTATTATCATCCACCTACTAGAGTAAGAGAGCTTCATGGAAAGGACTCTGCACTCTGATTCAGTTCTGCTCTTTAAGAACTAGCTTGGTAGTGACACTTGATACGCCACAGATCGATGCTAGACTAGACTAATCCTGAGGGAAAGATTCCAACACTGAGGTGGACTAGCCCATGCCAGGCTCTCAGCTAAACACACCCTTCTACACACCACTTCACTTTTCACTTAATCCTCACCAGGGAAGGGGTACTTTTGGTAGTTCTATTTCAGAGAACGAGTTCAGAGTAACTAAGGAACTGGCCAAAAGACTTGATCTGGAGAAAAGGTAAACAAATGAACAAGTGTGTGGAGAAGAGTCATCCCCATTCCCGTGCTACTGCCTGAGCTGGCAAAGGAGTCCTCCATCCCCAGGATTCTGGTTCATGGGGCCCAGAAAAAAAGGGGCTCCGCTCTATGGCTTCTTCCTTGCTCCCTCACTCCCTTTCTCTCTCTTAGAAATTCCCAGGATAATAATGGTGACATTTTCAAGACAGGAAAAAAAGAAAGAAAGAAAGAAAGAAAGGAAGGAAGGAAGGAAGGAAGGAAGGAAGGAAGGAAGGAAGAAGAACAAGAAGAAGAAGAAGAAGAAGAAGAAGAAGAAGAAGAAGAAGAAGAAAGGAAAGCAGCAGCAGCACAGCCCTGATTTCAAATGCAAGTAGTGCCTTCCAGGCTCCTCTATCTGTAAAAGAATGAAAAAACCAAATTCCTCCTGAATGCTAGAAACCTGATTTTCTAGAGTATAATAAACCGGTGCTATAAAATATTTAACATACTCTGGAAGACAGAAAAACTTCAGAAAAGTTTGTGTTATATTTAAGTATGTGATAATTACAGGTTGAGATCTCAAAGGCTGAAGTGAATCAAGAAAGAAAATTACAACTTTCAGGATCTAACAATCAACCTAAAGAATGAAACTGGAACAGCATATTTTGTACAGCAGCAATGAAACCAAGACAGAAAGCATTCTAATGAGATGTACTTTATCTTCCAACAGAGGCAGCCACTATACAAACTGGGGAGGGAGTGGAGTCCTATTCAGGCAGGCTTGGTGCTTCCATGCTCCTTACATACATACACAGTACCCACCCCCAACTTACATTCTCCCAGATGCCAATCTCTAGAATGCTCTGGTCCTACAAGTTATGAAATCTATCTAGTCTCTGGAATGTAAGAATCCTTTCTACATCACCAAAACACCCGAAACAGCTTCTTCCTAGCACACCGTATTTGTCTGTAATAAAAGAATGTGGATTCTGTGAGATACAGGGTATAAGCACCTAAAACAGAGTACTTGTCAGGTACTTTACACACATTAGCTTTTTCTGTTCTTAAAACATCTTCCTAAGAGGTGCTGGATGATCATTTCAATTAATAGAAGAGGAAGTTCAAGTATAGAACAATTGCTCCCTCATTTATGATCACATTAAGCCAATTTAGCCCAACTTCTAGGTGCACACACTTAGCTCTGCTTCTGCCGAGTCCCTTAAATGAGTGATCTTATCAGAAAATGAATAAGAAACCAGATGTTAAACAGAAACCACAATGCAGGTGAGGCATTCTAACAGTGCAATGAACCCAGTGTTACTACTTCTGAGATAAAATTTTCCAGGGCAGCCTATCGTTTCATTGATGATCAGCTCTAAATGGTAGAAAATGTTCTTCATATTGAGTAGAAACAGTTTTGTTCTTAATATTCTTTGTTGGTCCTTCTATATTATCTGGATAAAAAAGAATGTTATTCTTTTTTAAAATAACTTTTCAAAATATTTAAAAGCAACAGCATTTAATCTCCTTACTCTTTAAGTCAATCTTAAAAGTAATATGACCTTAAGACCTCACCATAGGAGTGTTCACTGACATGCTCTGTTCGTTTGTAAACACTGTTTCATTCATTCCTGTATCTTTCTTTTTCAAAGCTGTATTTTACTCCAGACAAGCATAAAAGAGCATAGGATGACAATATATACTGGTCAAATAACAGGCAATCATCCTTATTGCCATGTGTATTTGTTACTCTCCTCGCTGCTGTAAAGAAATGCCCAACAGAAGCAACTCCAGTAGGAAGTTACTGTGGCTCACAGTTTGCATGCACACTTCCTCATGACGGTGTACACAGCTACAGGAGCAGGAGGTAGCTGGACTGAAGCTTATGGAATGGTACATCACATCCTGTAGCCCACAGTTTAGTTTGAACAAAAATAACCACATGATTTTTCTATTATTGTGATCAAAACAAATGATAAGCAGTTTATTTGGCTTATAGTTCCAGAGGGATGAGAGTCTGTCATGGTGGAGAGGTATAACAGCAGCAAACAGAAGGTATGAGTTCTGCAGCTGAAGCAGAAGCTGAGGGCTCATTTCTTGACCTGTGAGCAGGAAGCAGAGTCAACTAGAAATGGCACAGTCCTTAAACTCTCAAAGCCTTCTTCACCACTGACACTTCCTCCAGCAAGGCCACACCTCCTAAACCTAGCCAAATAGTGCCACCAACTAGGGACGACCTATTTAAATGCCTGAAACTAAGGAAAAATTTTATCACTCAAATCACCACACCAAGAAAGAAAACACACTGAGAATGTATTTGCAGTGTTGGGAAATTTTACATAATTTTTTTGATTCAATTACCATTTTATTTGTGGAATTTGAATTTATTAAAATGTTCAAGTAGGGTCTGGGGAATTGGCTCAGCAGGTAACAGCATTTTCTGCACAAACATGAGGACCTGAGTTCAAATCCCCAGTGCCAGAAAAAAGCCAGGCGTGGCCAGGCACTGTGAGGAGAAGAGACAGAGGCCCATCAGGCTTCTGCAATGCAGGTTTACTCAAAGACCCTATCTCAAAGGAATAAAGTACAGAGGGATAGAGCAAGATACTCAACATTCTCCTGTGCCTTCTGCAAGCACACAAGGGAAGGGTACATGCACCAAGATACACAGGTGCATATAGCACACACACACACACACACACACACACACACACACACACACACGCATGCACACGCACGCAAACAGATAAATGTTCAAGTAGTCTTTAATTTTAAATTTCAATTAAATTTGTTTAAAAATACTTTTATAGTCCACCTATAAATGTATCACTTCTCCAAGTACTATAGTTTAAATATAAAATGCCCTACGTAGGCTCATCTGTTAAATACTTAGTGGCCAATGACAGCTCTACTCATGGTGAAAACTTTAGGGGGTAGGGACTAGTTGAAGAAATTTGGAGGTTATTATACCTGGTCCCCTGTCCATTCCTCATCCCTTGCTTCCTGTCTGCTATGAGGTGAGCAGCCTCTATCATTTGCTCCCTCAACCATGATGTATTTACTGTTCTCACAGGTCCCTCCCCCTCCAAAAAAAGCAATGAAGCCAAGGACTAGGGAATCAACAAAGCCAAAAACCTCTGAGACTGTAAGCCAAATAAACAACTGTTCCCTTTATATTGTTCTTGGAGATTTTTTAATCATAGCTACAGAAAGTTAAATAACAATGAAACAATCAAATGTAATTAAAGATATGTGAACTTTATATTTTTGTTCACATGCATTATTTTAAGTGCAGTACTCACAGGTCATAAAACGTTAAGGGCCACTGTTCAGAAAGCCTCTGGCTTATGTCCTTTCTTACGTTGCTGAACCTGGGCATGCTTTTCTCACTGTGACTGCAGTGCTATAACCACCTTGAGAGCCCTGTTCCTGTCACTCAAAATTCTTCTATTGCTCTTTAAAACTATACATTGTACAAACCTCTTATTATTTAAGTTCATATCAAACTGTTGTGTTTTTTTAAAACAGCACTTAGAATTACCAAGACTGGCATTCTTTCTCTAAGTGGGCCTGAATAATCAACACTTGTGTCTATGCTTCCCATATGCTTCACTCAGACGCTTCCCACCTGTCACTGATACTTGCTGCCCTACAGGTTTACACGCTTTTTATATATGTTGCTCTGTAGTACATTATCATTAAATATTACATAAACCAAGAAACTGAATGAAAAAAATGAGGCTGATTGTTTAGAACAGATTAGATAAAAGTAAGACATTTAAAAAGGGAACTTCTAAAATACTAGGTGTGGGAAAGGCCAAGAAAAAATTAAATACAAGATGCCTTTGCAGTCAGATTACTTCAAATGTGTCTAGTTCCTACTCCACTTCAAAGAATCTGAAACTGTTACTTTTGGATGAAGCATTACAAGTGTGACTTTTAGCAAACTAAACCATTACAAGCCAGTTCTCAAATAATATGCCTACAGCTAAACATTGGCAACGAATGTATATGGGTACATTTTAAGTGAAAAAAACAGTGTTCCAAGTAATACATAGAACTGTTCTTTAATGATTCCTGCTTTCTTTGACTCACTACAAGTCTCAATTGCATCAAACAAGAGACTGTCTAATAACTAAAGGATTATACTATTGTTGAAATGTAATCCTCTCCTCCTCCTGGATTATTAGAATCTTTTAAACAGGGCCAGGCACATCAACTTTTCAAGTTATGCTTTCCAGCTTGCTTTCATCCATAACCTGATAAACACATCTTTTGTGTTGTCATCTAACTTAAAAAACACCCTCTGTGCTCAAAACACTCCAGTCCTCATTGCTCCTAAAATTCAGAGCATCTTTAACAGAACCCCAGAAGTTTGAATTGGATGGCTTATCCTCTCGATCCCCACATTCCTGCCTTGACACTTGGCTTATTTCTGCAGACCTTGGTTCAGTCATCCTTTCCTAATTTCTCAGATGAGCATAACTCTTCTTATTTTACACTCTAATAACCCAATGCATTCCTTTCATTAAAATGATCATAAATGTACTTTTACATTTAATTATAGGATTACTTCATTGACTTTCCACTACTCAATGAATTAACAAAATCCCAGACTAGGTATGATTTTACTTACTTTTTCATTGGCAAATAGCTCTGGAACTCATACATCATAGAAATCCAATGCTAAAATCTCTATCAAATATCCAACAAAATTCTTTACAGACCTTGAAAGAACAATACTCAACTTCATATGGAAAAACAAAAGACCCAGAGACCCAGGATAGCTAAAAATAACCCTGAACAATAAAAGAACTTCTGGAGGTATCACCATCCCTGATTTCAAGCTGTACTACAGAGCTGTAGTAATAAAAACTGCATGGTATTGGCATAGAAACAGACACACTGATTAATGGAATCAACTGGAAGACCCAGACATAAATCCACACATCTACGGACACTTGATTGTTGATAAAGAAGCCAGAAATACTGAAAACAAAAGAAGCATCTTCAACAAATGGTGCTGGGCTAACTGGATGCTGGGTCGTAAAAGAATGCAAATAGATCCATATCTACCACACTGCACAAAACTCAAGCCCAAGTGAATCAAAGACCTCAACATAAAACCAGATACACTGAACCTAATAGAAGAGAAAGTAGTGAATAACCATGAACACATTGGCACAGGAGACAACTTCCTGAACAGAATACCAATGGCATAGACACTAAGATCAACAATTAATAAATGGGGTTGACCTCATGCAACTGAAAAGATTCTATAAGGCAAAGGACAATGTTGTGTTTTTTTTACTTTTTGGCTTCTTGGGGGGGCCCATCACTCAGCTCCCAAATAAATCACACAGAGGCTTATTCTTAATTATAAATGCCTGGCCTTAGCTTGGCTTGTTTTTATCCAGCTTTCCTTAACTTAAATTATCCTATCTACCTTTTGCCTCTGGGCTTTTTCCTTTTCTTACTTCTGCATATCTTACCTTCACTCTTACTCCATGGCTAGCTGGGTGGCTGACCCTTCTTTTCTCACTCTTTGATATCTCTTGCTCCTTGATCTTTCTCTCTTCCTTTCTTCCCAGACTTCTATTTATTCTCTCTGCCTGCCAGCCTCACCTATCCTTTCTCCTGCCTTGCCATTGACCGTTCAGCTCTTTATTAGACAAATCAGGTGTTTCAGACAGGCAAAGTAACACAGCTTCACAGAGTTAAACAAATGCAACATAAAAGAATGCAACACATCTTTGCATAATTAAAACAAATGTTCCACAGCATAAACAAATGTAACACATCTTAAAATAATATTCCACAACAGGACACTGTCAATAGGACAAAGCAGCAGCCTACAGAATGGGAAAAGATTTTCACCAACTCCACATCTGACAGAGGGCTGATCTCCAAAATATATAAAAAATTCATGAAACTAGACATCAACAAACTAAATAATCCTATTTAAAATATAAACAGAGAATTCTTAGCATAGGAATCACAAATAGCCGAGAAACACTTAAAAAATGTTCAACATCCTTAGCCATCAGGGAAAAACAAATCAAAATGACTTTGAGATTCTATCTTAAACCTGTCAGAATGGCTAATACCAAAAACACAAGTGACAGCTCATGCTGGTGAGAAATGTGGAGCAAGGGAAACACTCTTCCACTGTTTGTACAAGTGCAAATTTGTACAGTCACTTTGGAAATCAATATGGCAGTTTCTCAGAAAATTGGGAATCCAGATACCTTAAGACTCAGCTATATCACTCTTGGGCATATACCTAAAGAATGCTCCATCCTACCACAATGACACTTGCTCAACTATGGTCACAGCAGCTTTATTCATAATAGCCAGAAACTGGAAACAACCTAGAAAAGGATAAAGAAAATGCAATACATTTACACAATGGAGTATTACTCAGATGTTAAAAACAATGACGTCATGAAATTTTAGGTCAATGGATGGAACCTGAAAAAAAATCATTGAGTGAGGTAACCCAGACTGAGAAAGACAAACGTGGTATGCACTCACTTATAAGTGGATACTAGCTGTTAAGTAAAAGATAATCATGCTACGATCCACAGATGCAAGGATCTCCCTAGGAAGGGGAAATAAAATAGATTTTGCTTGTGGACTGGGGGCTAGGTGGGGTTGGGAACAGGAGAGATCAACTGGGGGAGGGCAATATTGGGAGAAATTACTGGAATTGAAGAGCATTCCGGGGGCTAGGTGGAAACCTAGCGCAATGGAAACTCCATGGAATCTATGAGAGTAAGCCTAGGAAAGACCCCTATAGTAATGGGGGACATCAAGCCTGATCCGGCCATCTTCTGTAGCCAGGCAAGGCCTCAAGAGGAGGGATTTGGGACACCAATGCAGCCAACATTTGACCTAGTTTACCCTGCCTGTAGTGTTCTGGGACCAGAGCCTAGCAGAATCCTCACCAAAGAGACCAGAGAGACTTCATCCAACAACTAATGGGAGCAGATGCTGAGTCCCACAGCCAAACATTAAGCAGTGCTTGGGTAGTCCTATGGAGGAGGAAGGATCAGAGGAACCAAAAGGGGTCAGGGACACAAAGAGAACATGACTCAGAGAATCATTTGACCGGGACTCATGGGGGATTGCAGAGATCAGAAAGCCTGTAGGGGCATGACCTATGTCCTCTGCATATATGTTATGGCTGAGTAGCTTGGTGTTCTTGTGGGACTCCTAACAGTGGGAGTGGGAGATGTCTCTGACTCTCGCCTACTTGTGGGATCCTTTTCCTTCTACTAGGTTGCCTCATCCAGACTTGATGTGATGTTATGTGCCTGGTCTTATTATGTGGTGTTTGGTTGATGTCCCAGGGAGGCCTACTCTTTTCTGAGAGGAGATGGAGGGGGCATGGATTTGAGGGGGGGGGGCAGAGACCAGGGAGGGGAGAGAGGGGATACTGTGACTGAGATGTAATATATGAGAGTGGAAAAAAATAAATCCAATGCTAAGTGCGTGAAAAGAAAAAAATGAATAAGCAAACAAGCAGACAGGAAAACAGCAGAGAAAAGAGTTGTCTAGAGTGTTACTAAGTGTCTATTGATGACTTTGACTTAGTTGAAAGTGGGTCTTTATAGACGATCTTGTGATTTAGATCTGTAGCACAGAGCAATAGCTGGACATTTTAGGAAGGACAATGGACTGTCATGAAGTAAGCCCTTTTAACTCTAGTGTTAAATCTGAGTTCCTGCTACACTCTGGTGAAAGTAACCTCAGGAAACCTAGCTGCTAACATTTTAGAACAGGAAAATCTTAACACAGTGACATCTATATATAGCTTCTGCTTATACTCTGCCATAACTATGTAAGAAGTAATCACAAGGCCTGGCCACACACCCTTCTCAAGAGCTAATCAACATGGAAAAAAGAGATACTTTTCCACATATAACATGACCTGGCACAAACTCCCAGCTCTAAAAGTCAATCCACCTGTCCATGCTCATCTGCTTCCATGTTGTTTTGGTCACTCTTCTGCTGCTGTGATAAAATACCCTGACACCAGCAGCTTAAGAGAGAAAGGTTTACTCTGGCTAACAGCTCATGGCACAGTTCATCATGACAGGAAAGTCAAGCAGGAGGTTTTGACACAGCTGGTCACATTGCATTCATCCTTAAGTAACTAAGCACAATGCCAGGAGTGGTGGTGCACACTTTTAATCCCAGCACATTTATTATTTACGGGGGAGGGGGGGATGTGCACATCTTAATGTGTGTGGAGGTCAGAAGATGATTTGCAGTTGTCAGTTCTCTCCTTCTACCATGTGGGTCCTGAAGATTGAACTCAGGCTTGACAGTAACTGCCTTTATCCACTCACCATCTTTCCAGCCCTTCCTGTCACACTTTTATTATATTTATTATTTTCAATTTTACGTGTATGGGTGTTTTGCCTGCAGGTATGTCTGTGTATCATGTGTGTGCCTGATGCCCATGGAGGCCAGAAGAACAGCCAGTGGTCTTAATTGCTGAACCATCTCCCCAGTCCCTCTGTCATTTTTTTTTATTTTTTTCCAGACAGGGTTTCTCTGTGTAGTTTTGGTACCTGTCCTGGATCTCATTCTGTAGACCAGGCTGGTCTCAAACTCACAGAGATCTGCCTGCCTCTGCCTCCTGAGTGCTGGGAGGCACCACCTCCCAAGTGCCTCTGTCATTTTTTAATAGATATAGTATTTTCAATAATATCTTTTTTTTTGCCAAAAATGCCATTCCCATTATTTAACGCTCATGATATAGAAGTCATCTGATAAACATCAGTCCTTGTAAAGTCTGTCCACCAGTGTTTTTATAGACACTGGGCTATGTATCAGTAGTGGATGATGATATCAATGTAATAGGTCTTCCAAGCATTGAGAAATGAAAGTAAGATCAAGCATACTAAAAGCACTTAATGAAACATGTTTCCTCTTCATATACATATACATGCATGTGTATCTGAATGTAAATAAATCTGAGCAGAAGAGAGGAAAGAGGGAAGGAAAGAATGCAGAGTGAAGAACAGATTCTGGGGCCAGACTACATGGGTTAGAAGCCTAGATTTGCAGTTTACTAACTGTGACATTGGTAAATATTTAACATACTGTCTCAGTTTTCACTAGGGTTAGAAACAACTCCTCTTTTATGTAGTCTGGGGATTAAGTTAACTAGAAGAGGACCTGGCAGAAGAAAAACACTGTGTTAAGTATTAGTGAAAAAAGTATGTGTATCTTGTGTTTATACACATATGCCAAAATAATATTGAGCTGTGTTGTGGGATAGTCTTTTTGTACACTGTGAAGATGTGTCTGTTTTACTTCATCTACCTCAGTCAACTTCTGGTTGGTTTAATAATGGACTGAATGGCCAACAGCTAGGCAGGAGAGGAACGGTGGGACTTCTGGGGAGAGGGAGGAACTCTGGGAAGAATCTAAGGCAGGGGATTTGCCATCCAGACACTGAGAAAATAGGATGCATAGTACTAAGGAAAGGTAACCAGCCATGTGGCAGAACGTAGATTAATATAAATGGGCTAATTTAAGTTTTAAGAGCTAGTTGGAAACAAGCCTAAACTAAGGCCAAGCTTTCATACTTAATAAAAAGTCTCCGTGTCATTATTCAGGAGCTGGCAGCCCAAAGAAAGACTGGCTACAGAGCTACAACACAAAAATATACCTACTTTTTGCTGTAGGTGACACTAAAAAAAAAAAAAAATTTAAAGCACCTTCAAGCCCCAAAACAGCAGAGAGTATTGCTACTACTGTTGGGTGTCCACTAGATCTAAATGCTAAGATCCTCTGCTGAAGACACCACATGCTTTAGTCATAGGACATAAAGAATTCAAGCTGGAATTGTGCTTGAAGCTTCTTTCCTACTGTCTAGTGCTTTTAGTGTCAGAGAGTGTTATGCTGGCTGCTGGGGGTGGGGAGATGGTCATCAGCAACATTATTCAGCTGTGGACCCTGCATGCTAATACTATTGACTTGCCAGGAAAGAACAGCAGCAAGTCTGCTACAGGAATAGCCAAACACTTTCTTACTGGATTTGAGGCCTGTTCCACACATCTGGTACTATAAACCTGGTCGAAAGCCCATAGCTGGGAAGGTCATAGGCCCTAATGTAGAAACTCCTATTATTATTTTGCTAAATGAACTTCAAACTGCCTCCTAAATATTTATGTTTATGACCATGATTTGTGCTGTTTTTAGCAGTCAAAAGTTTTTGCTGTTGTTTTACAGTGGATAGTAAATATTGCACAGACCATTAATTAGTCGATGTGCTAAAAAGTGACTGCTGAATGCTCAGCTATAAATAAGCATTGCTATTACCCCCTTAGGACTCAGGGGACATCATGGAAGAGAAAGAAAAAAAGAACAGGAGTACTGTGGAATGCAGATTTTCTGCTATCATATGGTGTTCACACTCTTGAACTCATGGCAGATGTGACCATCTGACCAGGACCCATCAATACTCTGCCATAGAGAAGGGAGGTGTTCATGAGGCCCCACATCCCCTCCCTGAGGACCTATAGGAAGCTAATAGTTACTACAGGAGGTGACACATTTTCTTTAGTTGGTGAAGCCACTAATAAGGCGCTATTTCTTGTGCTTGGTACCAAATAACTCGAAAATTCAGAGTATTGGTACAACTGAAAAAAAAAAAACCAACATGTTTTACTCAGAGTTTTAATAAGATCCTCTGGGAATCAATTCCATGGATAAGTTTTTCCAAGTTAGGTTAGAAAAAAATTATCCATGTATCTGATTCCCAGAGGATCTTATTAAAAGAAAAAGCTTCCAATGAGAAGCAAGAAATCAAGGACAGCATATTCATAAATAATGTTCACATATTCTTATTAGTCAAAGTATCTTAACTGCTATAGTTGATGGATATTTGCAAAGGGTGCAGATGTGAACCATGAGCCCCCACCCCAGGCCTGACACACTACATCCCAGATGCC
This sequence comes from Peromyscus nudipes, assembly GCA_902168325.1. Classification (NCBI taxonomy): domain Eukaryota; kingdom Metazoa; phylum Chordata; class Mammalia; order Rodentia; family Cricetidae; genus Peromyscus; species Peromyscus nudipes. The sequence goes on from CABHPH010161000.1 coordinate 15,988, forward strand.
TTCATTTCTAGACATGAGCCACCCCATTTTCTGTTTGCATGCCCTCCATTTTCTATTTCACCGCCATCCAAGCAGCCTGTGGCCAGCAAATACACGGGAGAAGAAAGCCTGCTTCCTCTTTCCTATCCAGAACTACCCAGGAGTTCACCAAATCTAGACTCTAAGACACAAGCTTGCTTAGGCTCATCCCCACCCATCACACTTCCCTCACTCTCCTTCTCCTGAAAAACTCTCAGAATAAATCACATGGACCCAGACTGGGCCTGGGCCGTTTCTAGTTATGTTTCCATAACTTCATATGGCATCAATAACAAATAAAAATTGTTATTGATACCACAAAGGCAAAGTCATTCAATACCTTTCATATGGCACAAAATATCATAAACATTTAACCTCTAGGAATTATATACACATTGTAAGCTTACACTCAAGCATAAGGCATGGTGGGTATACACAAATACAAAATTATAAATTTTTGAGTGACAATTTAACGAACATACACTTTTAAACATGTTTTTCATAGGGACACTTCCCAAACATTTAAGAGAATAAGATGACAAATAATGACTAAGTTATCAAACTATTTAAAACAATCTTTTACATGACTCAACTAAAGTTTTTCCCTCTATCATGTCATCAAAAAGCAGGTAAGTATCTTGCTGGGCATGATGGTGCACACCTTCAATCCCAGGACTCTGGAGGCAGAGGCAGATGGAACTCTGTGAGTTCGAGGCCAGAACACAGTGTGTAGCATGAATCTTAAAGGTTATTTAATAAAATAAATAAATTATTAATAAAATCAAACCTGAGGCCAGTGATTGGGGTAAATGCTGAAAGATCAGAGAAGCGGAACAAGCCACAGCTAACCTCACCTTGCCAATTCCTCAGCCGATCCTGTTTCCTCAAACTGGAAGCTTCTGAGTCCTCATCCAAATGGATCTCAACTGAACTGTGCTGCTCAAAAGCCTAAAAGCTTAACCAACTAAAAGCTTCTAGTTTCTGGTCTTCACGCCTTATATATCTTTCTGCTTTCTGCCATCACTCCCTGGGATTAAAGGCTCACTTTCTGGGATTAAAGGCGTGAGTCACCATGCTTGGCTATATCCTTGAACACACAGAGATCCAGGTAGATCTCTGCCTCTGGAATGCTAGGATTAAAGGTGTGAGTGCCACCATTTTCAAGCCTCTGTATCTAGTGGCTGTTCTGTTCTCTGACCCCAGATAAGTTTATTAGGATGCATAATATTTTGGGGAACACAATATCACCACAACAGTGAGTCAGTTCCAAGACAGAGTTATGTAGTGAGATACTGTCTCAAAAAATTATCTTTAAGTTGCTTCATATAATTTCTGGTTTATAGAATCTGGTTAAGACATATCACAGACTACATTAGGCAGGCAGTTCACTAAATTTCGGATGAGCAACCCATAGGCAGTCTCTATTGCATACATCATTACTTCCACAGAACAACTGGCAAGATCTGTTGGTGGTTCGATGATACCATCCACATGAGAAAAAAGAATTCTTTTTAGGAGAGCCCCAGGGAGGAGGGTAGGAAGAGATGGTACTGCTCATTAGATACCACTGTGGGTAAAGTCTAGACTTTGATATTTACCCTCATTTCAACTTTCAATATACTGTAAGTTTTAAGTGTAATGTGTCTTTAAAAAGAAAACCAATACTCTATGTCCAGCACCCAAAAAAGGTTAATGCATATGAATGAACGAATCAACCAATCAACCAACCAACCAATCAATTAATCAATCTTAAAAAAGCAAACAGGAATGACAGAAATTTTTCAGGAAGGAAATTGGTATGATCTAATTGTACTTTAGAAAGTCTCTTACTGTGGACAATGGACTAGCAAGGGACAACTGGACCCCAAGTGCTGTGGTGGCTGTAGGTCCCTGTTTCTGGACTCCCTGTAGGCTTCACAATATTGTGTTTAAAAAAAAAAAAGATACTTCCTGAGGCAAGAGAACCTGGGAGCTAGTAGTGTGCTACACTGACCTTTTAGAAGGAAGAGCACTTTTCCCTCTAGCTTCCATAATAGCTAGACCGTGCGACGCCGCCACCGCCGCCGCCACCACCACCACCACCACCACCCAGCCTTGACATGTTATTCTTAAGGCAACATTCAAATCAATGTCTTATAACTGCTAATAAAAATCTCAACTTACCAGCATTTCATTTACAAAATATTGTTCACCATTGAGTTTTATTAGAAATATTACTTTAGTTAAAATTACTCTCCAAAATGCTAACGAAGTAGGCAATTACATTAAATAAGTAGTAATCTCTCCTCACATGGAAGTCCTAAATAATTTTGTTTTTCCAATTTAGGATACAATTTCACTATGAGATTTTCTAATCAATAAATAACCTATTAAGAAGTGATCAGCAGTCGGGCTATAGTGGTGCACACCTTTAATTCCAGTACTCAGGAGGCAGAGGCAGGCGGATCTCCGTGAGTTCAAGGCCAGCCTGGGCTACAGAGTGAATTCCAGGAAAGGTGCAAAGCTACACAGTGAAACCCTGTCTCGAAAAAAAAAAAAACCAAACAAGCAAAAAAACAAAACAAAACAAAAAAAGAAGTGATGATCAGCATTCTCCCACTCTAGAGAGGGTTATGTTTAAGACTTCACGAGAAACTAGAAGACAACAGATTGAGGAATTTATTTATTTCAAAGTTTCTAGATTATGAAAAATAGTCAACAGATTAGTAACAGACTAAAGGAATCTCAAGAAGAAATAAATCAACCCTCCGAATAAAAATTTATGAATATCATATGAATTTAAATGTAAGATTTTTTTAAAAATGAAACAGAACTTGGGCTGGTCTTATAGAGCAAGCCTGTAACACAGATACTCAGGAGGCTCCCACATTCAAGGTCAACTTAGGCTAGAGACTGAATTCAAGGACAGCCTGTATGACTTAGTGAGATCTTGTCTTAAAACAGAAAGTTAAAAGAGGGTTGATGGTGTAGCTCAGGGGTGCAGCTACTGCCTACCATGCACAAGGCCCGAAGTTCAGCCTGCAGTAAAAGAACAAAAGAGCAGATCTTCCACGTTCAAACATCCAGAAATGTTACATTTAAGCTATTTGATAAACAGAATTTTTCTAGTTCAGAATATATAAAAATTACTTTATCAGAAAAGAGTTTTCAGTTTTACTTCCCAAGAAAACCTTACATGACACACAGAGACATATGATGTTCTATTATTCTAAGTGGTGCTGAAAAAAAATTATCTTTTTAAGACGGTAATAAAACTGAAAGATTAGTGGTGAAATTTTGAATAAAAATTGATTTTATTATATTCATAATAAAAGTGTCCACCTACTCCATTTAGTCATCAAAACTTGGATTTTGAATTCAGAAATGTCTACAATGACATTCCTTAGTTATCCCATTTTCTCTTAAGAGCTGCTCTGTCACCGAAAGAAAGAGAAGCAGCATCTGCGGCTAACAATAGACCCATTAAGGCAGAGTGAGGAGCATGAAATGGAGACGGATGGAGAAGCACAACATGACAGTGACACCACTTCCTCACCTTGAGAGCTGTCTTCAAAGACTGGGAACAAGACACGCAAGAGCAGGGGAAACACAAGTCAGAGGACCAGGTGTGCTGAAAGAAGCCCAGGTTTGGCTTTGCAAATACCACATACAATTTTCATAGACATGAGATGGCTTCTGCTCCCCTCTGCCCTGGCATGCTTTGTGAATCAAGGTATTAGTGTCCTCGGAAAATCAATTGGAGGAAATAACCTTTTTCCATTTTCTAAGTTTTACAAACTTAGCATTATCTTCAAGATTTGGTAATAACTTCTTCTTAAAATTGTACCAAGCATTTTCTTACTGGGAAGACTTTTACTTACTGACCACTTTAATGTTATAGGACTATGTATATTTTGCTAGTCTCATTTTTAATGTAAGTTTTTTTATGTAAGTTTAAGACAGGTCTCTCTATGTAGCCCTGGCTGTCCTGGAACTGGCCATGTACACCAACCAGTCTGGTCTCACACTCACAGAGATCTGCCTGCCTCTGCCTCCAGAATGCTAGGATTAAAGGCTTGCACCATCACACCCAGCAGTTTGGTAATTTATACACTGAAGATTCATGTGCATTTTATGGTATGTACCTCAGAACCTGAGTTCCCAACACCTCTGAAATCATATGTGATTTTGTCCAACATTCCAGTTGTCTTAGTTTAATTACACAAATGAGACATTATAATTATGGTCTTAACATAAGTAATGCTGGTGTATTCTGTTACCTCTCAGCTCTTTTTGCATCTCGGAAACTCTGCTGGCATCATTTTTCCTCCTCCTAATAGCTTTACAAAGTTTTCTAGTGAGGAACTATTGGTGGAAAACAGGCTCAATGTTTGTACGTTTTAAATGTCTACTCTGGGCTGGGAAGATAGCTCAGTGTGTCAATTATCTGCTGCCTCAATCATGAGGATCTGAGTTCGATCCCCAGAACTTACATAAAAAAGCAAAGCATGGTTACACTCACTCATCATGTCAGTGCTAGGAAAGCAGACAGGAGGACCCCTGGGACTTGCTAGCTGGCCAGCCTAGCTTCATTAGTGAGTCCCAGGCCAGTGAGAGATCCTGTCTCAAAACACAATGTGGATTGCTGCTGAGGAACTACACCAGGGTTATGCTCTGGCTTCCACATGTAGAAACACACATATACACACATGCTCATGTGCATGCACACACATACATATATGAATCTATTTTGTCCTCACTCCTGGAAAACAGTTTGCTAAGGACAGAACTCTAGACTGACAGTCATTTCTCTGTGCAATTTACAAAGAGTATTGTTCTATTCTTTCCATGGTTGCTGTTGAAGACAACAATTATGATTGAGTTAAAATAACCATTTCTTTATGTTATAAAGTATTTCCCTGGCTGCTTTGGGGTATGTGTGTCCTTATGTTCAACCAGCTTCTCTCATTTATTTCCATAAGAACTTCTTCTTACTTGTCTGCTGATTTTCTATGTTTCCTAATTCTCAGAATTCATGTTTTATCAACCTTCAAAATACTCAGCTGTCATCTCTTTAAAAAGGTTTCTCCTCATTCTGTTATCTCCTTCTGTAATTCTTGGTTTCTCCTCATTCTGTTATCTCCTTCTGTAACTCTTGGCTAGACAACCGTTACATCTTCTTGGTAACCCATGCTTTAATCTGACTTTTTAATATATGTTAATTTCCCCTATTATGTACTGTAGCAGGCTTTGAACCACCAACCAGCTCCCAAATCATGACACTGAGACTTATTATTAGTTATGAATGCTCGGTCTTAGCTTGTCCCATTAGCTCTTATAACTTAATTTAACTTGTTTCTCTTCATCTACGTTTTGCCACAGGATGTTTTTTAACCTTTCTTTCATTCTGTATTTTTTTTGCTTCCTTCATGTCTGGCTGGCTGGTGGCTGCCTGGCTGGGCATCTTCCTCTTTTTCTCCCTCATTCTCTCTTTCTTCTCCTCCAGCCTAGATTCCTCCTCCTATTTATTCTCTGACTACCAGCCCCATCTATCCCTCCTCTGCTTATCTATTGGCTGTTCAGCTTTTTATTGGACCAATCAGGTGCCTTAGGCAGGCAAAGTAACATATATTTACATTGTTAAACAAATGCAACATATACAAATGTAACACACCTTTACATAGTTAAAGAAATATTCCACAACAATGTATTCTGCCTATTTTTCTCAAGTCTATCTAATCTATCTTCCTATTCACTAATTCTTTTTATCTCACCTATTAGTGAACAATCCATAGTTTTTATCATTTGAGTAAGTATTTTCACACTAATAATAGTAGTACTGGTTATTTAGTAGTGTGCTGATCTATATCATAAGTAGCCCTTTAAATTTTTTCTTTTTAATTTTTATTTGTGTGTACATATGTATACAGAGTCCAGAAGAGGGTGTGAATCCCCAGGACCTGGAAGTATAGAGAGTTGGGAGTTACCCAATGTGGGTGCTAGGGACCAAACTTAGGTCCACTGAAAAACAGCAAGCACTCTTGGGCCATCTCTCCAGCACCATGGTCTTTTTCAGAAGGAAGGAAGGAAGGGAGGTGAAGAAAAGGGAGAGGGAGAGGGAAACAGGGAAAGAGGGAAAAGAGAGGGGGGGGAGAGAGAAGGAGAGAGAGAGAAGGAGAGAGAGAAGGAAGAAAAGCTGCATAGTTTTTAATTAGTATGTCTTTTCATTCACTCATTCTCTTCTATTTTCTCTTTTTTGAGATAGCCTAAGCTGACCCTGAAATCATAAACTTCCTCTCCTCACCTTCTAAGTGTAAGGATTATAGGCATGTGCCAAACTCAGCATATTTTGTGTGTTTTTTAAAAAAGATTTATTTATGTCTATGAGTGTTTTGCCTGCATGTACTTATGTATGTGTACCATGTGTATGCCTTATGCCCAAGGAAACCAGAAGAGGGCATCTCTAGAACTGTAGTTATGGATGGTGGTAAGCCACCACAGGAATGTTGGGAATTGAACCTGGGTCCTCCACAAGAGTAACAAGTGCTCTTAACTGCTGATCCAACCCTACATCTTATTCTTAATAGTAAGATCAAAAATCTCTGAGATGTTGATCAAAAGATATAGTTTCAGGTCAACTGAAGAATAAGTTTTGTTCTTGTTGATTTTTTTTGTTTGTTTGTTTGTCTTTTGAGACAGGGTCCTATCTATATAGCCCTGGCTGTCCTGGAATTCGTATGTAGACCAGGCTTACCTCCAACTCAGAGATCTGCCTGACTCTGCTTCCCAAGTGCGGGAATTAAAAGTGTATACCACCTAAAAACAATAAGTTTTAGTATTATACTATTGTGTTTCATGGTAACCATAGTTAAAGATAATAATGTACTGTATATTTCAATATTGCTAACAAATTGTTTTCACATCCTTAATACATAAAAAGTCAGTGAAGGATAAATATGTTAGACAGTAATAATGAGTACATCTCCATACAACATATAAATAAGTCAAAACATTACATTCTACTCTATAAATATACACAATTATTTTCCAACTGAAATAAGTTACTAAAATAAACATAAGCATTTACATCATATTTCAAATCTAAAATAAAGAATCTGTGCTTGTGCTGCTTTGCTGCTTCCATTCTTCAGACCCACTGCCTTGCTCTTAGATGTTTGCAATGTTTATAGTATGGTCTTAACTTGTATAACTTTAACACTTCCTTTAATATCTAGGTAAAGACTTGGGAAATGGCTCTGTCTGTAAAGTGTCTGCAAGCAGGAAGCCTAACCTCAAATCCTCAAACAACATGTAAAATCTGGGTGCAGCAACACTCATCTGCAACCTCAGTGCTGGGGGCAGGAATGGGACTCATTGGTGAGAGTCTAGTCGAATTGCTAAGTTCCAGGCTTAGTGAGAGACAGACAGACAGAAAGAGGAAAAAGAAAAGGTGTGAGAGAATGAGGAAGACATCTGATGCCAACTTCTGGCCTCCACACACAGGCACATATATACATATATACCTATGCACATAACCCCCCCCACACACACACACACTGCCCTACACAGAGAGATGAGTTTATTCCTACTAAGAGGATTAATGTTTGCTTTATCTAGAAACCATTAACACAAGTTAAATTTCTGTTTGACTTTAGTTATTACATAGTATATAGTGTTGAAGCTGCAAACCTATATGATGTCCAGCTTATGGCTGAGCAAGCTTGGAAGACTTGCATTTCTTTTGTGTCCCCACCCTCCAATGTTGAGCCAGAAGTTTCTTCTCCATCCCTTTGCAGGCTGGATTTTTTCTTCTTCTTTAATGAGCAGTCGTTGTCTGTATCTCTCCCGTGCCTTACATGCAATTTTCTATACCAAGCAAGTAAACTGCAAATTTTAAAACTAGCTCACTTTTACTGCACACTTCCCAGCAAAACTTGTGTCTTCAGGGAGCTTATTTAGTTCTCTCGATTCTTGCTCCCATTTACTCTTTTGAATCTAAGGATTTTCCTTATTCTTGTCAGTTAACCTATGCAGTCAGTAGCAGACCTAGTTTTTAAAATATATTTTATCTAGCACTTTGGGAATTTAATAATGAAAGGGGTTTTCAGGACATCTCAGCTGTCAATCTAACTCAAAAGAGAAAATAAAGTATCTTTTCATTTCCACTTCTGTTAACTGGAACATTCTGCCATATAAAACTGCCAGATCAAGGAATGGAATTAGTTTTACAATTCTTGTTACATGCATGCTATACAATGCAATATGAAAACTAATTAATATTTCATTTTCATAGGATGTTTAAGAAAGTTCAGAAGATGCCAGAAGTCATCTATTACCACTGATTTAAGTATCATGTGGCTTTATCTATACCTGGAATAAAACATGATCTCGGTATGAGGGCTTTCCTGTAACTTACTTTTTGGAGTAACTGGTGTACTTTTATTGAAAAGGTAAAATGAACAATAACTGAGTTCATGAAAGCAGAGGTAAAACTATGTAAACAGTTTCTTTTGGTCACTTATGCTGCTAACTTATGCTTTTAATAAAAAAAGAGCATAATAAAAGCTAACATTTCTAAAACTTTAATACGGAAAAGTATCTAAATTCTTTTCCAGTACATAATCTCCAAAATACAGACAAGGCAAATATTGCAAGTTTAAAAAAAAAAAAAAAGGTAGTCTGCTTTCAAATATTCAAGGATCACTACAGAAGTCCTGTAGTATGAAGTAAATAAACTCATTCAATCAGCATTTACTGAGAAGCTACTGTGTACAAGAAATTACTCTTGACAAATTAACCAGAGAAAATTTTAGAGGTGGACAGGCTGCTGTGTGGCCTAAGGGCTCCTTATTGAGCCCAGCTACACTCTTGAGAGGCAGCCCAGCTGCCCACTTGGCGTTCCTGCACCTTCATCAATCCTGATGTGACCAAGGTGAGCTACAAATGGTAGTCTGCAACAGAGGCAAAGAAAGGTTTATGGAAGAAATTAGTTGACACTGCCACAATTCAGTGAAGTAAGACAACTTGAAAACTTGCCTTTCTTAAAAACTTTGACTCTCACTACCCTGCACAGATTTTGTGTGGAAAGACTGTCAAACATTTTAGTGCATGCGGGTGCTGTACACATAAAGGTCAGAAGACAACCTGCAGGAGTCAGTCCTCTCCTCCTACCATGTGCATTACAGGTATCTAATTCATATGGACAGACTTGGCAGCCAGTATCTTTATCAGAGCCATCTTACTGGCCTCGATCATATTTTTAACTGCTGATGGTTTGTTCCAGCTTTTATTAATACCAGGAGATAAGCTGTACTTAGAATTCCAACTTTTTGGAAAGTTTTTGTCTACTGAAAAAGGTTGAAAAATCATGAAGAATGGTAATGAATGAAATTTCACCAAACAGTGATGTGCACCCCATCTTTATTATATCCACATGACTGTTCAAAGAATAAGCACATTTTCCCTAAGAACTATATACAGTAAGAATTATTTGTAGATGCTGTTTGCTTGCAAACTGGTCTGTTTGAAGTAGTGCTAATGAACTATGAGGTCAGCTAAATTTATCTGCAATCTAAGAATTCTGTGTCTGTGAAAGTTATAATGCAGTGTGTCCTGTGTCAAGCACAATGTTTCATTCTTTAAATGATAGTTTGCTGTAAGTTTGAAAGTTATAAAGAATTAATTATCTTGTAACTTAGGTAAGAAAAACATGGTTCTCACTGTATTGTTCTAATAAGTTTCAAAGTTTACTAAAGACACTCTCCTGACATTGGTCTAACTGTCCCATGTGCTGGTTGGTGTGCTATTTAGTGTGCTTTGGAGGCTGATCCCTGAATCTCTTAGACATCTAAGGCTTAGGAATTCATTTTAAGGTACCTGATTAGAAGGTACCATGGTTTGAATGTGCAATGTCCCCCCCCCCACTTGGTCCCCAGATGATGACACTGCTTTCAAAGGTTATGGGATCTTTAGAAGATGACTCCCTGGGGGCGTGGATCCTGAGCATTATAGTCTCATCTAGTATCTGGCAAAGCCCTCCTCCCTACTTCCTGGTCCACGGAAATGTGAGCAAGCTGCTTCATGCTTCTGCTCCCATGAACACCACTATGCCTTCTCACTATCAGACTATTAAGTAAAATAAACCTTCCTCCCCCAAGTAATGTCTGTCAGGTAACTGGTCAGAGCAACAAGAAAAGTATGAACACAAATGGTGAACAGGGACTGAGACAGCTTTTATGGAATAATGTCATTTTCTTGTAATGAGTTCATTCAGTTTGACATCAAAATAACAACATTCAGTTTAAAAGCAAACAGCATCCACTTACATGTTTCCCAAATGGAAATCTACTTCAGTTATTATTTTTTAAACATATGAAGCTATATAAAACTCATGAACCTTAAATACTTAAGAAGTAGTAGTTAATGAATGCAAAGAAGTTAGAGAACTAGCAGTGTTAGACGAATGCAGTTTCAGTATTTTAATATGGGTATTTTTTATTTCCATTGAAGAGAAATAAACTTTTGATGTTTAAAGGTGGGAAATGAGCTAGATGTGGTTGTGTACAACTTTAATCTCAGTTCTCAGTAAGGAGGTAAATGGGTTTCTATGAGTTTGAGGCCAGCTTGGTCTACATGGCAAATTCCAGGTCAGCAAGGGCTACATCACAAAAAAGGCAAATGATGGCGATGATGATGATGAAATAGGAAACGACAGTAAGAAAATGAAGATCTTTGCATTATATATTATATAGTGGACTTCATTTATGAAATACCTTAGTTTTTCTGCCAATAAAATAAAGACAATGATGAAGGAGAGGTATGTATCCAAAGGCTGTTTTCCTGAAATAGCAATAAATTCTAGTGGGGAAAAAAATGTGCCAAGAGCACTGAATTCCTGTAATTTTATGTTGCCCAGCATTGGTCTGTGCCTTCCACTTAAAGAAGGCCACACAAGGTTTATCCTGGGATGCCAAGAAGAACACAAAGTTGGGTTCCAGGTGTCAGCAAATGAGCAGGTAAACATAAACTATACACGAGCAGACAAGGGCCACAAGACATCCAGGAGTTCAAATATGCTTCCCATGTGAGGGTCTCCTTGGTTGTGAGAAAAAAAAAAATAGGCTATGTACCACGTGAAAAAAATAATCTGTGGCAGGCAATGTCCAGCTTCCCTTCATCCCCATTTGGGAGTGTTCCTGGCTTCTCTGGTGATAGAACCCTCGTTAAGCTGAGAAGCTCTTCAACACCAAGATGCTACAAACTCTCCAAACAGCACAGACGAAGGTGAGATTTATATTTATAGTATTTTTCTGTCTCAGATTTCTTTCTTTCTTTGGTTTTTTGAGACAAGATTTCTCTGTGTAATAGCCCTGACTTTCCTGGAACTCACTATGTAGACTAGGCTGGCCTCAACTCACAGGGAACTCACTCTGTAGACCAAGCTGGCCTCAAACTCACAGAGATCCGCTTGCCTTTGCCTCCCAGTGCTGGGATTAAAGGCGTGCGCCCTCACCACCAGACCTATCTCAGATTTCTTACTGACACAAATTGTTAAACTCAACCTATAGTAAATAGACAAGACCACTGTCATATCAAAGACAGCTTAAAACTGGAGACAGCTTAAAAGGGAATTATTTAACTTTATACAAAATATTCAAAATTATACATGACTTTTTGTAAAACATATATGAAAATGGAAAATAAATGCACTAGTACAATTTAATCACTTGGCCAGATAACAAAAACTATTAATGGATTTTGTTCCTAAGGATTAACCTAAGTAATTTTACATATATCAGAATAATCATAAAAAATTAGATAGCAGATGTTGACAAGGATGTGAAGACACTGGAACCCTTACATACCATTGTAACATGAATTGCTAAACTGTCTTATTAATAAAAAAAAAAAAAAGAGCTTTCTGAGTGTAGAGATCTGTAGAACTGCACAGATGCCATGCCTGCAAGACCAGCCTGACTTCTGAACAATTCTTGATAGAGAATTTTCAAAGATACAGGAAAGAATATACAAAACAAAACAAAACAAAACAAAACAAAACCAAGATCACCCAGAGACTACCATGTTACCATTTGGGGATACATCCGAGATATATATATATGTGTGTGTGTGTGTGTGTGTGTGTGTGTGTGTGTGTGTGTGTGTGTGTGTGTGTGTGTGTGTGTGTATAGAAAGCTGAAAGATCAGAAAAACAGAACACATTCTTACCTCTATGAAATCCTCAGCCTCAAGAGAGAGACTTCCTGTTTACTCACATCTTATATACCTTTCTGTGCCTTGCCATCTTACTTCCTTCCTAGTGCTGGGATTAAAGGCCTGTGCCACCACACATGGGTCTATTCCCAGTATGGCCTTGAACTCACAGAGATTCAGATGAATCTCTGCCTCCCAAATGCTAGGATTAAAGGCGTGTGCTACCACTGCCTGACCTCTATGTTTAATATAGTGGCTGGCTTTGTCCTCTGATCCCCAGGCAAGCTTTATTGGGGTACACAGTATATCACCACATACCATTCACAGGAATGTAAATGGTGTAGCCATTTGGGGAAACAGTCTAGCAGCCCCTCAAGAAGTTAAACAGAGTCACTATTTAAATTGGCAATTTGTTCCTCGGAATATACCCAAGAAATGAAAACCCAGGTTGACATGAAACACTGTGTGTGTGACTGTTCACAGCATTCAAGTCTACACTTCACAGATAAAAAGTGGGACCAACTCCAATGGTCACTGTTCTAGTCTAACTTCTGTTGCTAAGATAAAATACCCTAACAAAAAGCAACTTAAGGAAAAGGGGGTTTATTTCACTTTACAGTTACAGTCCATCATTGTGGGGAAGTCAAAGCAGGAATATCTACAGTCAAAAGCAGAGAGCAATGAATGCATGCTTCTACTTGCTTGTTTCAATTTCTCCACTTCTACAACAGTCCAGGAACCCCTGCTAGAGAATGGGCTTGGTCTTTCCACACTGATTAACTTAAGACAATCTCCCCAAAGACATGCCCACTGGCCAACCTAATGCAGACAATGCATTGTTGAGTCTCTCCTACTGGGAGATTACAGCTATTATTTTGACATGTAAAGCTAACCATCACAGTTATCAACTGATGAATGGATGAGCCATACGATGAACTATTGGCCATAAAGGGAAAGAAGTGCTAATATCTGCTACAACATATTTTAACCCATAGAACATGAAAGAAGCCAGTCACCCAAATCCACATATATGAATCCACTACAAAAAATGTCCAGAATAACACAAACAGTTAGTGGTTGTTTAGGGACAGAGAGGATGGTAAAGCGAGCAAGCACTGGAAAATGTTCGAGTTGACAATTACACTAAGACCCTTTCCGGCATCACAGCCTTAGCTGGTAGGAATACACCAGCAGGCTTGTTCATTGGCTCTTCTCAAAGTTGGCTCTACACTGTATGCTAAATAATAACTCAGCGTGGGTATAAAACCCTTGTATGACATGCCCCAGAGCACAAACACTCACTACTGAATGACCTAAAGATAATTTGTACATGTGAATGTAAACATGTGTGTGTAGCATGAATCTTAAATAGTCAATAAAAACAAACCTGGAGCCAGGTACTTGGGTCAACGCTGGAAGATCAGAGAAACAGAACAAACCACAGCTTCCTCACCTCACCAATTCCTCAGCTGATCCTGTTTCCTCAGACTGGAAGCCTCTGAGTTCTCATCCAAATGGATCTTAGCTGAACTGCTGCTAAAAGCCTAAAAGCTTAACCAACGTAGTTCCTGATTTTCATGCCTTATATACCTTTCTGCTTTCTGCCCTCACTTCTTGGGATTATAGGCGTGAGTCACCATGCCTGGTTGTTTCCAATGTGGCTTTAAACTCACAGAGATCCGGATGGATCTCTGCCTCCCAAGTGATAGGATTAAAGGCATGTGTGCCACCATTTTCTGGCCTCTATATCTAGTGCCTGTTCTGTCCTCTGACCCCAGATAAATTTATTAGGGTGCACGATATATTGGGGAATACAATATCACCACATGTGTGAGGCTAGGATAAGGGGAACAATTATGGAAACCCAGATTTCTCTACTGCTGGAAAGCTGGCAGTTGCCACTTCCTACCAGAGCTGAAAAATCTAGAAAGGCAGATGTTCCTTAAACTGTGAAGCTAAACTTTCAAGAGAAAGAAAACTGGTCTTCCTCTGAGGCTTTGCTTCTCCTTCCATGGAAGTGCCCATGGCCTGCTAAGGACAGAAATGAGTTCAGAACTTCTTCAATAGGACTTGAGATAGGAGAATGAGAATAACCAGTTCTCACAGCTGTTGTAACTGCAGAGCAGGGCATTCCAGGGCCAGGATGGGTACAAAGAGACAAGATCAGCTACAAGATTGGCAGGGCCCAGTGCAAATGTATGTGGCTTTGTATGTGAATGAACTTGAGAAGGGTGATAGCAGAGCATTACACTTACACAGGCTTTTCTGAGTATAGGAATCTGTAGAACTGCACAGATGCCATGCCTGCAAGACCAGCCTGACTTCTGAACAATTCTTGATAGAGAATTTTCAAAGATACAGGAAAGAATATAGAAAGAAAAAAACATAACAACCAAGATCACCCAGAGACTATCATGTTACCATTTGGGGATACATCCCAGATATTTTTTTCCATGCTAATACATGTAGACATTCATTAATATAATTGTTTCTATTGTATAATTGTACAGTGTATATTCTCCTCTACGGCTGTTTTTTCTTAATTTATGACTTGGAAAAGCTTTCTAAAATGTTAATGAATACAGATCATTTCAATCTTACATAGATGATAGGACATAAATAGAACCATACTTCAATTAGCAAGACTCTTAAGTGTTGGGTTAATGACAGATCCTGACTTGTTCATTATTACAATGATGTGCCCTGAATTACAACAGCCTTAAGAGAAAACTAAATAAATCAATCAATATAAATCACTTCATAAGGTGCTTGGCGTATAATAAGCTCTCTACATGCTGGTGACTTCTGAAAACCAATACTGTGTCTAAGTAAAGACATAACTAATTTACATTCCCAACATTAGATTTAAAAAGGCTTTTGTTGTTGGCTTGTTTTTTGGGTAAGATCTTGCTTTATAGCTCAGGCTAACCTTGAACTCTTGTTAGTGTTGCCCCTGGCATCTCAAGTGCTGGGACTAAGCCAGGAAAAAACGAGATTCTTTAGTTTTCTTATTGGATTCCTCATGCTCTTAAAACTGTCAATAACTTCTGCATGAAGATTATCAACCCTGTGTCACAGAATAGTAAGCACTCTTTGTTCTTAAAAGGGGGCGGGGATAACCTGAGATTTACCTCCAGTTCCTAGGACCTTCAGCAGCTCAAAATTTTCAATTCCCACCTTCTCTGCATGTCCTGTTAAGTTGGCTAAAGAGAAAGAAAAAAGAAAGAAAAAATTAAAGGGGTCAGCAACAGGAGGACTCTAGGGAATTTTGGGAGTATTAGCAAAGTTTTATTTCTTAATCTTGTATAGTTATATTTTATATCTTAAGTATAATAAAATTTTTCTTAAAAATTTAGTGACTAGATATTATTTTTACCATAGGTTAAATCAACATAAAGTCTAATAATAAACAAAAGTTATAATACACAGGTAGATTTATAGTGAAAAGTGGACAGGTTTACAAGAATTCATTTATGTAACAAATATGTCGTGCCTAACTACCATACTAGATTCTGGGCTATGTTCTAGTTCCATTTGTGCCACTAAAAATGTAACATGAGTTAGTGTGCACTAGCTATGCATACCCACTATCTCAATTCCCCCATCTGAAGTGAGAGCACTGGTTTAGACAACTAAGATCCCTGTCAGCTCTAAAACTCTAGGGGTGTGTTTAAATATACACACTCTCCAAAACATATTCTGTCCTAAAAAAGCAAAAGAAGAATATGTTATAAGTGAGCATTTTCCACAGTATTCTCCATTGAGTTCTGGTCCTACCCGATTACATGTGAAAAAGCTGTTTGGAGAAAAGCGGGGAACAGGGTACTCTGGTGGGAAAAAAAAATCTGAAAATGGTTGGCTTAGCAAAGGTAAATGCTTCTTTACCACAGGACCTCACAGATTCTATACTATAAAGCTACAAGGCTAAGATACTGCATTCTTAAAATGTATTTAACAAATTGCTCTTAATAATAATGCCTATGAATATTATGTGAACTAGCTTTCTGTAGAAGTCGTCAAGAAATGCTTAATCCAACTACAAGTTCTACCACTTAAATGCTGGGTACTCTTGAACAGATTAGTTCTCTGTGTGTCAGTTCCCAATAACCTAAGATAGGGACTATTAACAACAACAACAACTCTACCCCTACAATATACTGACATCTACGATCTACTATGAAAGCATTAGGAAGATAAGATGGACTGATGGCTGAATATGAATAGCTATGTCATAAACCAAATATAACAAATGCACAATCTAGACAGCAAGAGTAAGAGTGTTCAACATACAAATCTTTCAAAATATCTGTAAAATAACAGAAAGTAGAATAAGATCTACCCCATGAAGTTGTAATGAAGACTGAAAGAGTCAAATTTTATACAGTACTTGGTGTGTACAAGTTAAGTGTTTACAAATAAATTAAAACTTTGAGACCATAACTTTATGAAAATTAGACTCAAGTAAGAAATTTTAGAGCTATAAATTTGAGGCTGTGGTGATATTTTGTTTGTGCTCTAACAAATAAAGCTTGTCTGGAGATCAGAGTGCAGAGCTAGCCACTAATTAACCATAGTGGCCAGGCAGTGATGGCACACACCTTTGATCCCAGGACTTGGGAGGCATATGCCTTTAAAGCCAGCACTAGGGAGGTAGAGACAGGAAATGATATGGCTGAGCAGAGAGAGGACTATAAGGCGGAAGGAGACAGGAGTTCAGCCCCTTTTCAAGCTGAGGAGTCGTGGAGGTAAGAGGTGACTTTGGCTGCTCTTTTACTTCTCTGATCTTTCAGCATTTACCCCTACATCTGGTTCTGCGTTTTTATTATTAAGACCAATTAGAATTCATGCTACACGAGGCAGTAAGTAATTCCAGTATTTTGTCAAAGTTTAATTAAATCCACATTGCAAATTAAGTTTTTAATTATTTTAATTTTAAAAATCTAAGGGACCAGTAAGTCTTAAGAAGGTCAGTGGATCTAATCAGCTCACTATGACCAAGGTTTTTGTTTGGAGTACGTGGTGATTTGAAAAACAAATGGCCCCCATAGAGCCATATATTTGCACAATTAGTACCCCAGCTGATGAACTGTTTGGAAAGGATTAGGAGGCATGACCTAGCTAGAGGAAGTGTGCAGCTAGGGGAGGGCTCTGAGGCTTTTTTTTCCTCTGTATATTTCTTTTTTTTAAATATTTTTTTGTTTTATAATTAATTTAATTTTACATATCAGCCACAGATTCCCCTGTCCTCCCTCCCCCCCCCCTAACCTCCCCCCCAATCACCCCCCATTCCCACCTCCTCCAAGGCAAGGTCTCCCCTGGGGATTCAGCCTAGCCTGGTAGATTCAGTTGAGGCAGGTCCAGTCCCCTCCTCCCTGCACCAAGGCTGAGCAAAGTGTCTCAGCATAGACCCTAGGTTCCAAAAAGCCAGCTCATGCACCAAGGACAGGTCCAGGTCCCACTGCCTGGGGGCCTCCTAAACAGTTCAAGCTCATCAACTGTCTTACTTATCCAGAGGGCCTGGTCCAGTTCCATAGGGGCTCCTCAGCTATTGGTTCACAGTTCATGTGTTTCCGCTAGTTTGGCTATTTGTCCCTGTGCTTTTTCCAATCATGGTCTCGATATCTCTCGCTCCTATAATCCCTCCTCTCTCTTGCTGGTTGGACTCCTGGAGATCCACCTGGGGTTTGGCTGAGAATCTCTGCATCTGAGGCTTTAAAAATCCACACCAGACCTAATTCTTTCTGTCTGTCTGACTGTTGTCTGTCTCTCTCTCTTTTTCTGCCTGCTGCCTGTGGACCAGGATGTAAAACTCTCAGCCACTGGTACCACACCATGCTTACCTGCTTCCTGCCATGATGATAATGCACTAACCCTCTAAAACTGTAAATAAGCCCCCATTTAAATGCTTTTTTTTTTAAGAGTTGCCTTGGTCATGGTGTTTTTTCACAACACTGACTAAGACAGGGAACAGGATTAAAGAAAAGCAAAGAGTAAATATTGTATTACATGGACTCTGAAGCAAACACATAAACATGTGAATCTAAATAGTTCTTACTTCTGTGCTATTGTTCTGTCAGTACAATTAAAGCCTTCGAACATGAAGATCTAAAAATAAACTGTTTTTTTAATTAAATTGTTAGCCTCAAGAACAAGAGCTCAAACCTCCAAATAAAAATACTAACATTATTAGAGTAAGTCTTAAATATTTACAGATTTTATTTCACCTCAAAGGTGAAATAAACATTGCCAACTATATAATTGCCTTCTACATTTGTGAGACAGTCATAGACTTATTAAACTGCTAATCCTGCTGCTCAGATGATGAGCTTCAGGCCTGGGACCACCGTACCAGAGCCAGTACTGCTGAAGCAGTTAGAACTGCCCACTGTCTTTTTTCACACCACGAAGGAGGTGGTGCTTTCTTATGGTTGTGAGAGACAGCAGCCTTTGTTCCTTCTTCAATTCAAATTATGCCTCCACTAGACTTCCTTTCTAGTTCTCCCCACATGTAAGAGGGCTTAGAAACCCACACATGAATCCAACATTCTGAAGAAAACTCAAAATCACATTTTTTTTTAATACATGAATGAGGGAGCACATTAGTAGGAGCAGGCAGAGTTACTACATTCAAAAGATCAGCTCTTACAAGGGTCTTTTTTTTAATGAGGTTTATTAGTTATTTATTGACATGTGGGTGTTCTGACGCACGTGTGACAATCAGAGCACATCTTCTAGTATCAGGTCTCTCCTGTGGATCCCAGTGATCAAACTCAGACTGTCAGTCTCTGCAGAAAGCACCTTTACTTCTTGGTCCATCTCACCTCCCCTTTGAGATTTGGACGCAAATTTCCAGCACGGTCTGACTTCTTAGGGAAGACAGACTAGTCCCCTGTTCTTCTCCTTCAGTGTATATAACAGTTAACAAAGTAGATGTGGTTATCTTAAAGCTGTGTTTTGACCATTTTGTTTGTTTGTTTGTCTGACAAGAGACTGTAACAGAATGAATATATTCACAATACACTATATACATCTATAACATGGTCAAAAGTTAAATAAGAAGTAATGTCTAAAAAGAGACAGAAAAGAACATGCTTCCCTTCTTGCTTTACTTTCTGCCATGTGAGAATACTCCTTACTCTCACTGACATGACAGAAATGTAGGGATTGAAGCTGACAATGTCTGATCCTGGGCACTTCAGCCTCCAGAACGGAGTCATGACTATTTACGGAGTTTTGTTTGAGAGTATTTTTTTGGTTTTAGATAAAGTCTCACTCTGTAGCTCAGGCTGGCCTGAAACTGTGTAACTCAGGCTAGCTTCAAATTTGCAGCAATTCTGTTTGGACCTCTCGGGTGCTGTGAGTATAGGCGTGAGCCACCATTCTCCACTTGTAAGTTGGTTTCACCACTCAGTCGGTGGTATTTTTATTATGAGAATCTGAATAAGACAACTGGAGTCCACTAACTAATCTGCTCTCCCTTCTAACATTCTAAGTCACATGTCTAAACACGCTAGATTAGATGGAGTTGTTAGGGAAAGAGAAAGCCTCACTTGAGCTGTAAGCCTAAACTTCCTACAGAGGTTATATAATAGCTCTGTACTGACATGCTGGAAGTACACACAGCTATTACTAAGGTGGTATTCTGAGCCCCAGGAGCTACTGTTGTTCTGCGCAGATAGGTCTTTTGTGGCTGCTGAGGGTTAAAAGAGCAGACTAGAAGATCAGAGTTCAGGCATTTCTGGTTCTAACAGCAAAATGACACCAAACCACAGCATGAGCCTAAACCCTGAAAGAGTTAACTCCTTCCCCACAAACAATACCATGTGAGAACTCTTCACAAATTAAAACAAAACAGCAGTCTGAGCTTATCAGCTGTTCAGAGTCTGGCATCTATCCTGGTGCCCATATGAGGTACACAGTTAAATATTAGTAATGCTGGATTAAAATAATATTTTGGATCTTCTAACGTCTCCTACAAGCGTATCTCTATTGCTAATTAACTGAATCAGAGGCAGAAGGATCTCTGGGAGTTCAAGTCCAGCCTAGTCCACAAAATGAATTGCAGTCCAGCTGAGGCTACTCAATGAGAGCCTGCCTAAAAATAAATAAATAGAATTTTTTGATTGAAAATTCCTACAATATATTCTGATCACAGTTTCCCTTCCTCCATCTCTTCCCAGATCTCACCCCTCACCCCCATCAATGTCTGGCTTGAACCTGGGTTGGTCCTGTGCATGCGGCCATAGTCTCTGTAAGTTCCTATGTGTGGCAGTCCTGTTGCCTCTGTTTCCTTGGTGTCTTCCATCCCATCTGGCTCTTACACTCTTTCTGCCTCTTCTTCCACATAGCTCCCTGCAGTTATAGATTCTTTTTGCAGTAATACATTACCGAGCTTAATCTAAATGATTATTTAGGAAAAGAGAGGTATAAACAATTTTAATGCTTTCACAAAATAAGTCTAACCAAATATTTTTCTCATTACAACATGTTGAAAATCCGTCACTTCTTGATTAGTGTTCTTCTTTAAATATATGCTCTTTGGTTCAGTAATCACTTTTGAAACTGAATTTAACTAATCTCTTCATAAGCACATCAAATGATGTTTTTTAAATGTCAAAACTCTAATGAATACTAAAGTGATTCACTTTAAAAAGTTTGATTTATTAACAATTCTTAAAGAAAAAAATCTTACATTACATAATAGATTTAAAAGAATTAGTTCCTGAGCAGGACGTAGTATTTGTCTGTAGTCCCAAGCACTAGGAAGGTGAGGTAGGAGGACTGCAACTTTGAAATTGGCCTGGCCTACAAACAAATCCTGTCTCCAAGGGAGAGAAAGGGGGAAAGAGAGAAAATCAGTTTCTTACATCATAACTGAATTCTCTTAGCCCAGTCTATATTTAATAACTATATTCTAATACAGTCACATGCAGTTTGGAAGTGTGACTGGCCTGTCTTTTCAGTCTTTACTGTGGTAAAATCCATGCAACAGTCATTTTAAGCGCACCAGTCACTGTTATTATATGCATTATGTCGTTGTACAGCTGTCACACCTGTGTAACTTCCACCTTGTGAAACTGAAACCCTAAGATCAATTAAGCAGCTACTCCTCAAACCCTCTTGCTGCTGACAATCAATACTGTACTTTCTGTGTCTATGGTTTTGGCTACTCCATGTGTCTTTATTTAAGTGGGAACACATCTTACTGCAGCTAGCTTACTTCACTAAGCATAAAGTCCTTAAATTTCATCCATGTTAAAGCATGTATCACATTTTTCTTCCTTTATAAAACTAAATAGCATGTCACTATGTATATACTACGTCTGCTTATACAGTCACTGTGGGAGATTATTATTTTAGGGTGCGTTACTTTTATGTTGCATTTGTTTAACTTTGTGAAGCTGAGTTACTGTGCCTGTCTAAAACACATGATGGTCTAATAAAGAACTGAATGGCCAATAGCAAGGCAGGAGAAAGGATTGGCGGGGCTGGCAGGAAGAGAAAATATATAGAAGGAGAAACTGATAGAAGAAGAAGTAGCCAGAGAAGGAGGAGGACTCCAGAGGTCAGTCACCCAGCCATACGACCATCATCAGAGTAAGAAAGAAAGGTTTACAGAAATAGAGAAGGGTAAAAACCCATAGGCAAAAGATAGACGGTTTAATTTAAATTAAGAAAAGTTGGCAAGAAATAAGGCAAGCTAAGGCCGGGCATTCATAATTAAGAATAAGCCTCTGTGTGTGATTTATTTGGGAGCTGAGTGGTAGGGCCCCAGAGAGACAAAGAGTAAGAAAAAAACAACATTTTGGTGTACCAATGTGGCACTCGAATTTCCATAGTGCCTGAGAAAGCTTTTTTTTAAAAAAAGGATATGGCTCCTTAAAGAGTTTCTGCCTGCTGGCAAGCCCTTGAGCAGTCAGTACATTAAATAGAAACAAAGCCCTAAATAAAAATGCCTGCCACAGTGCAAGCATCAGCATTCTAGAGCTCTAAGAAGGCTGAATGCAGTTCCTAGTCAGACAAAACTCCGACCAGTTGAGTTTTACCCTTGGTTTTCATGACCCAAGAAGCAGGCGGAGCCAACTGAAAGGAGACTGTGAGGATCCAGGTGTAGTTTAGCAGTTTAAAGGTTTGCTCATACAGTCAAAAAAGGCTGAAGATACGCAATAAAAGAGGTCCAGGCGGAAAAAACTCTAAACAGGTTACAACAGGTTACAGTGTATTTAACAATGTGTGTAGGTTTAAGAGAAAAAGGGTATAGTCATAGAAAGAAATAAATAGCTTAAAAATGATAATAATGTCTTTAAAGAGAGAGAAAAAGTAATATAAAAGAAAAAAAGCCACGTAAGATGGGAAATACACAGGGAGTCTGGATCCTATATGTTATTGTGCTGATTTTGAATTTTTTAAATGTTGCTGAGCAAAGGACAGCTGCAAAGAGACCTGGAATTGAAAGAGGGACTGTTGAAATAAATCCACCTATATACTTTAGGAATCCCTTAACTTTTAAAAAGTCAAAAAATATATTTGTCAAATGGAAATCAAAAATGCTTTGGAATTTTGTTCCCACAGGAGATGAGAGGCTATGGATTCCTTCAGGGTTAAATGGATCAGGTTTGATCAGGTGAGACCTCCTGAATCTTGAAAGGTGATATCTATCAGCAAAGATTACTGCTGGTCTTCCCAGGACTTGGCCATTATCTGAAATTTTCTCTCTGGGACCCTAAAGATACTTCATCCACAGACAGCAGGAAGCAGTTTGGAGAACACAACATCCACATTCCCAAGAGGGGTGTGGGAGGCTTTTGATTATTTGGTGGGTTATAGATATCTGTTACCATTTAGGGGAATATAATATATTGATACAAATTTAAAGTTATTTTTATTACACTGTATAGATGTTTCTACTCTTGTGTAGCGCCCCCCTCGTCCAGCAAGGAGGACACGACACCGAGCTCTTCTTCTTGCAATTTATTCAGGCCTTTGATCAATATTCTGGCTTCTAAAAACTCCCCCCCGGGGAAAGCCTCTCCCGGCCTTATATAGGCTCTGGGCAGCCAACCCCAGGTCGCCACGTGGGCATTGCCCAATAGGCTCAAGCATGTGTAAGCAAGCCACAACCTCCACTATAATTGTTTACCACTGGGAGCGCTCGCCGTCGGGATGGCGGAAGGCGATAACCAGCGCCACCTGTAAGGCGTGGCTGCACGCAGCTCCCTACACTCTTGTTTAAAGGATTTTTGTATACTGATAAAAATGTAAGATGATTTTTGTTACAACATAGTGTATATATGTTTCTATTCTTGTTTAAGGTATTGTACCAATGCAGTTTATTTAAAAATATAAGGTAAAATTCCAGTTTTTGAAAGCTGTTTTTATAAACTACATAGAATAATCAGGAAACATAGGTTAGTGGTTAGTCATTTATAACAATCAATATTATAGATATGTCAGGTATGCTTTCCAGATCATATAGAGATATATTTAGATAGATAAAATGTTTTTCAAATACTTCAAAGACCTATAGATTGTGGTATTTAAAATGTTGTTAAAAGTTTTTCAAGACAATGAGACACATCTGCTCCTGGCAGCACCAATTTACTTCAAAGAAGATGATGGGCATTGAAGAAACTCCTTATGGAGTTGGCTTTCATTGTAGTAAGGTTAGCCACTGGGCAAAGAAACTGTTCTTTGCCTTTGACTGCTGACAATGTGCTGTGCAGACTGGACATGCAGGACACACTGGAAAAAGACTATTGAACTTTGCCAAAAGAAGGCATAACAGTACTTCCCAATTCCCGCTTCACAGAAGAGTCTTCCAGATATTCTGCAGGACACACAGGAAAGTGACTGCTGAACTCTGCCAACAAGCCAGGACAGTCCTTCAAAATTCCTGCTTTATAAAAGAGTCTGCCAGATACTCTAGGCCTGTAGGCTGAAGATGGATACTCAATGTTGCAGAGGAACTTTGGTTGACTGTCCAGGCAGATGTCTCTGTTGTTAGATAATATTACATTCTTCTGGGTCTTTGATAGAGTTGAAGACTAGATAGTTATATGTAGCATGACTCTTAAAAAGTTCTTATTAATAAAGCAAACCCGGGCCAGGTATTGGGGTGAACACTGGAAGGTCAGAGAGACAGAACAAACCACAACTAACCTCACCTGGCCAACTTCTCAGCTGATCTTGTTTCCTCAGACTGGATGCCCCGAGCCCTCATCCAGAATGGGTCTCAGCTGAACTGCTGCTTGAAAGCCTGAATGCTTAACCAGGCCAAATGCTTCTCCAGGCCAAATGCCTCTCCAGGGCAAATGCCTCTCCAGGGCAAATGCCTCT
>CABHPH010161001.1:10097-26500 GCA_902168325.1 Peromyscus nudipes
TAAGTTCACACTGTGTTTGCTGTTGGGGCTGAACCTAGGGTTCTGATCCTGGATGGGCCCTGGCCTTGGTGACTATTATTTGTTCAGAATAATCTCTGGTGTTGACTCCTTCAAAGGGACAGCTGTTTTCAGACTGCTTCCCGCCTTAGCAGCAGCCTTCTGGCCTCTGCATTTTGAGTTTAGAGATAAAGTAATGAGGGAGCCATTCTGGGGGCGGGGTAGAGAGCCCTGGTTTTCAATGTTCCTCCTGTTTTTGTTTCACGGGAATGATGACTTTCGAGGTAATTACCCGCAGCCCGCTACTGGCTCAGCACACTGAACTGGAGCTCTGCAGAGAAACAGAACCAACATATAAAGAGATTTATAAGGTGTTGGCACGAAGTTCAGCAGCCTGAGGAGATCCACAATCTGCTGTCTGCAAGGCAAACATGCAGGAAAGCAGATGGGGGAGTTTGAAGGCCTGAGCACTCAGAATGGATTCCAGTCCACATCTGAAGGTATAAGAAACCAGAGCAAGGGTAGAAGATTGGTGTCGCGATGGATGGGCCATACAGTCAGACAAAGAGCAAATTCAACTCTCCCTGCCTTCTTGCTCTACTAGGCTCTCAAATGACAGGTTGTTGCCCACCCAGGTCTGCAGTACTCAGTCCCACCAACTCAAATGCTAATCTCTCTGAAAACACATTCAAACACACACACACACACACACACACACACACACACATACACACGCACACAGAGAGAAAGAGAGAGACAGAGAGACAGACAGAGAGACAGAGAAAGAGACAGAGAGAGAGACAGAGAGAGAGAGAGAGAGACGGAGAAATCATACTTAACCACTGTTCCAGGCATCCATAGCCCACTCAAGATGAAAAATAAAACTAACCATCATGTATACCCTGACATGTAATTAATCTAATTTGTGGTTTCTTCTCCCTAACTCCATAAGCATGTTCTCTCAGAATTTTGGATAACTATGTGACTAATTTGGACATGCTATTAAATCCTTTCAAAAGAGCTAATGTGGATAAATAGCCTTTGCTGTCCTCTCTCTCTCTCTCTCTCTCTCTCTCTCTCCCTCTCTCTCTCCTTCCCTCTCTCCCTTTCTCTCTCTTTGTTTTTCTCACACTATTGTGAGAAATATTGGTAGACTCATGGATTTAAACATGTCTTATATAACATTTTCTTTGGGGCTGGGGTTATGGCTCATAGGTTTTAAATACTTACTGTTTCTCTGAAGGGACCTGGTTTGGTTCCCGGCACCCCCACAGTGGCTCACCACTGCCTGTAACTCCAGTTCCAGGGGAACTGATGCCTCCTCTAACCCTGCAGACACCTCCATATATGTGGTGCACAACACACACACACACACACACACACACACACACACATGCGTGTGCATGTACGCACATACACACACAAAATAAATAGATTTTAAAAAATATTTTCACTTGTTAACACTGTACTTACATAGATATTCCTTTGATTTCCAGCGAAGTGAGTATATATGTGAGTCCAAGGAGGACATGAACAGTAGCAGACAAGTTGATGGAATATTGAAATGAACTGTGTATTCATCACTTCTTCCTCTCATCTCTGTACTGTGGACATATCACACATCCCTCTTGTCAACCTGCCCCATCTGCATGAAACGGGAGTTGACTCATTTGCCTCTGGGATGGTCAGGTTGGAGCATGTTACTTTTCCACATAACACTGAACAGTCTGAGCCACACCGTGTGGCAATGGAGATGGGCCACCTCTTTCAAATGGCTCATCAAACACAGAAGGTAATGCACATTCCCAACCAGTTAAGCAATGCTCAAGAGTGCAATACCTCTTCCTTTGATTGGATTCCAGTTAATGGAATAATCTATTTCTAAAGAAGAGAGACAGAGATACCAGAACACCGAGGGACAGAGTCATCGACAAGAGCTTACAACACATCTGTTCTTTTCCTTTAATTGTCTGGCCTAGTCTTCAAGTTCATAAACTTGAGTTGTTAAAACAATTCAGGGGCTGGTGAGATAGTTCAGTGGTTAAAGCACTTGCCGTGAAAGTGTGAAGACTGGAGTTAGTTCCCAGAGCACACATAGGATGTGAGCTGGGCACGGCAGCTGCCTGGAATTCCAGCTGAGGAAGGTAGAGAGAGACGATCCCCAGAGTAAACTG
The DNA here is from genome assembly GCA_902168325.1 of Peromyscus nudipes. Lineage (NCBI taxonomy): Eukaryota > Metazoa > Chordata > Mammalia > Rodentia > Cricetidae > Peromyscus > Peromyscus nudipes. The sequence goes on from CABHPH010161001.1 coordinate 12,269, forward strand.
GATAGTGAGATTAGCCATGTTGGCACTCTCTGAGTTTGGTTAAGAGAATAATCTGCTTTAGTGAATAAGGTAGAAGAGCAATAAAGGATGATTCCTGACATGCACGTTGGGCCTCCACATGCCCTTGCACCTGCACATACACACATGTGCAAGCCCCCACACGTGTGCACACATAGATGCAAACATGCACAGACAGCACACAGAGACACGCATTGGAATGGAAAAGAGAACAAAGGAAAAAACTCTTCATGGCTAACTATGGATGTTAGTCCACAGAGACCCCTCTTATTATTTTCATGTTGTCTCCTGCCTGCCCTTATCATTCGCCAGCTCCTAGCTCACCATAGTATCTTTCATCTTTGTAATCCATCTCCTTTATGTTTAGAAACGTCCAGGTGCCTCTGGATTGGCAATGACGATTTGGACATGTACAGATAAGCCCATCATAAGATAATAATACAATAAAAAATGCATTGAATGCACCTAATCCATGGAACTTCATGGCTGAGCTACAGAGCACATCAGAGTGTCGGTTGTCACATACACCCCACCATCCTGAAAGATGGAAAGTCTAAAAACCCAATTTAGTCAACCATTACAGTCAGGATCCAGGACTGTTTGTATCCTTGAAAAATAATGCCATTTTTGTGTCAGGTTTTTTATTTAGATGAACAACACCCTCTCATCCATTTTCTTATTTGATTCCTCCGCAGTGTATTTTGAGACTTGATGCGTGGTCCTGACAAATCTTGTTCATTGCATTCATTACATGAGAGTATTCTCATAGGGCTGTCTCAAATCATATTCCTTTGCTTTATTGACTTTCCTTATCAGCAGACATGGAAATTGCCTTCAGATGTACAAACTACCTGGTGAGAATCCTCCCCATTGTCTTTGTATCCACAAATATCAAATTTCATTACACATACACACCCACACCCACCCACACACTTAAAGATTACATTATCAGAAAGAATGCATATATGCTGTGAGATATAACTCTGTATGTGTGTGTGTGTGTGTGTGTGTGTGTGTGTGTGTGTGTGTATCATTGCAGGTGCCTACAGAAACCAGAAGAGGGCACTGGATCCCCTAGAGTTACAGTTACAGGCAGTTATGAGCTACCTAATGTGAGTTCTGGCGACTGAGCTCAGCTCCTCTGCAAGAGCCGTACATGATCTAAATCACTGAGCCACCTCTCCAGTCCTACATGTATATATTCCTACCTGTTCTAAGTATGGCCAGGTTGCTTTCCAGAAAGGTTGTAACTTTCTTTTTAAACTTCTCCACAGCATGGGAAGGTCATGATTCCCCATGTTCTCACTAGTGTTTGTTAGTTTATGACTTTGTAATTTTTAACAATTTCCATACAGTAAATAGGATATCCTTTTTGTTTATTTGCTATTATTAACATTATTTTATATTTTTAAGACAGAGGGTCTTACTTTGCCTCCCAAGCTGGTCCCAAGCTCCAGGCAATCTTCCTGCTTCAGACTGCCTGGTTTCATTTTTATTTTAATTTATATTTATTTGGTTGAAATAGAGCATATTTTGGTTATTGTTCCACTGGATTTCCCTCTTCTGATTTTTTTTATTCACATCACCGTCCTTTTCTTTTCTTACTCTATTTTCCACTTTCCTAGCCTTCATAATTATGACTTTCTGTTTCATCTAATTACCTCATAGGAAGAGTTATTCTCCTCATATTTTTTGCTTTGTGCTTCATTTTCAAAACTGACTTTAGTGAATTGCGAACATTCTTTTGTATTTTTAAAAACTTAATTATGTTTCCTCCCAGACTGCCACTTCTGTTAGTTTTGTCAACACAGATTTCCTTCATTTATAATACACTTTGATATCAGATATATCTTCTTTTAGACTTCTTAACATTTTTCTTTGTGAATATTTTTTGCACATAAACTTTAAAGTAAAAATTTAAGATCAACAAGCTTTCTGGTGAGGCTTTGACTCTTACTGTATCGAATCTAGTGATTAACCCCTAAAAGTAACCATATAAAGTGAAGGCATGCTTTTAACATGGTATTTATTAGTTTTTTGTTTGTTTGTTTGATTTTTGTTTTGCTTGTATGCACTTTATTAGTTTTCTTTTCTTTCTGTAAAATCTTGGGGTTTTTGTTTTGTTGTTGTTCATGTTCACCTTCAGTATGGGTTTTTTTTGCAATTATGAAAGGTATCTTCCACCATATTTCTACTAAGTTATTTCTCATTCATAAGAACACTGTTGGGTTTTGCATATTGATTTCATATTCAACAAATTTGCTAACCTTCTTATTAGTTTTAATTGCTTACTGGTTTTCTTAGGTTTCCCATGCATGGCATTATGATCATTATTCATAGCCATTTGATCTTCTTCTGTCCCAGTATTAACACATTGACCAGGACTTCCTATACTTCGTTGATGTGTGGAAGTTACACCCAGGCATACATGTCTTCTTCTAATTTTAAAGAAAATTGCATGTAAAGATTTGATATGAAATTTGATGACTGCAGTAGATCATTCCTACCATTGAGGGTTTTCACTTTAATGTTGAGAGTAAGATTATTCTACAGAAGGTTTTGTCTTCTTGTACTGGATTTAGTATCAAGATCTCATAAGCCCCACAAAATGAGGCGCAGTCTTCCCTTCTTGAAAATCTTACTATATAAGACAGAGATTAACTGTAGAGCAGCTACCCCGCCCCCAGACAACCGCACAAGAATAAATGGCTGCCAGTTATCAGAACCAGAGCGTTGACGCCTGCCTTTGTTTCACACCCGTATTTTATTTTTGAGCAAATCTTGTCAGCTCTGCTTTCACAATGTATCTCAAGTCTAGCCAAATACAACTCTCCAACACCCCACCCCCACTCCCACCTTCATCCAAGCCATCACCACCTGTGCATGATGCCACAGCCACATACCTGGCTTTCTTGTTTCCATTTTCTTTTGTTATTACTCATTCTCACCAAAAGCCAGAGTCAACCAAGACATACTTAGGATTATGTAGCTTACATTGTTTCTTGTTCAATCCACCAATGGGAGAGAGATTACAAAAAAAAAAAAATCCTGACAACAGGTGAAGCATCAGATGCAACAGAAGGCAGGATTTTAGTATCTACAGGGTACCATCTCCCTCCTGCTCCCATAAGAGGATGTGATGTGTTATTGTGATGTATTGTGAGAATAGGTGACAGGTTGTTGTGATTATGAAAGGTATCTTCCACCATATTTTCTACTAAGTTATTTTTTACTCATCAGAACACTGTTGGGTTTTGCATATTGATTTCATATTCAACAAACTTGCTAACCTTCTTGTTAGTTTTCATTGCTTTCTGATTTTCCTCAGGTTTCCCATGCGTTCATGGGTTGTTGTGATGTATTCTGAGAGAACAGAGGCCTACTCCCGGTAGAAAATCAGAGTCCATTTTATGAGAGGGTTGTTTGCTTAGGGACCGTTCATGTGGAAACAGAGTGGGGAAGAATTTGGAGACAGGTCCTTTGAGGTTCTTCTGCTTTCTTCCCAGATGGTGAGGCTAAGCATTGTATCCAGCCTTATAATGTCAGGCATACCACCACAGACACCCTAGTTAAAACTTCCCAGAGCCAACTATAGACCCTTCATAGTCTGACAGCTGGTTACTTCTCTGTCCTGATGTCCTATCCTCTTCCTCTCCCACACAATCTACTTCAGTTACACTCCACTCAGTCAAGGACATCAAATGTGTCTTGGCTGAGCTATAGGTGCTAGCTTTGCCCCCGTCCCTGGAGCTCTATTCTTTCAAACATCTTTGTAGCTTATTTTCTCCTTGACTTCAGATCTCTGCTCACTTCTTGGATACACAAGTGCTAGTGCTTCTCATGTGTTCAAACTTCCCCTAAGAGAAGTCTTGCTATGCGTTGTTTCTCTTTATTGTATCTTTGGCATGTATCTAAATTGTTGCAGTGAGCCTGTTTCCACTGCACGTTTTCCATTCTGTGAATGCAGCAACATTTTGCTCACCTCATCTTCCAGAGGACATTTGTTGTCAAAATGTTCAGTTGTAAACAATGCTTCAATGTCCAGAGTAATTTTGCAAGGTCTGCTAGAAAGCAGACAACATTTTACCCTGGGATGGATTTAAAAACAGGCAATGGATTGATGGTCAAAGGGTGGGAGGGGCTGGCTGGGAGCTGGTCTCCAGAGGTGGTGTTGAAAGTTATACACAGACTTCCTTCTGATGAATAGCGCACAAACTTCTGGAAAGAACTAGGGGGCTCTGAACCTAAGGAAGGCACTGACAAAGTAAGTGTGAACAGTCATCTCCATGGTTCCCTAGAGGAACATCTACTGTTGGAGAGAGTCATCTCTGGATACTGCCACAGGCCACCCTCTGTGAAGCATCTGTCACCAATGACAAGGAGCAGCTGTGACAGACGGTTGAGTTTGGAGAATCTTAACCCTTAGATAGTTGGATTTCCTCCCTGGGCCTTCCATGAGTCACTTTTTACCTACAGGGAAGAAAAGAGAGGAACCGGTCTTTGTCGACAGCCCTCAATGTGTTGGGAGACTAACAACTTCCAACGGGAATTTTTGGTAAGATTTAGGCCCTAGAAATGGTGGGAAGAAACTCAAAACAGCTTCAGAGCTCCTGAACTAATAAAGCCCAGCTTTCAGAGTTCCAGTGTGGGTGTGGTCCAGCAAAAATGGCTTTGTTAGCATGTCTTGGGTTTGCTCTGTATTCTCTGTCATCACCAACGCCCCCCCCCCCCCGCCATTTTCTTTCTCTTTTTCTTATTCTTGACCCTCTGTATATATGTCAGATTTTCATGACCCACTTTGGGGGTCATGAAAAGAAGAACGGGAAGGTCTAGTGCTTCCAGAAACTATTAGAATGCAGAAGAAATCTATGAACACTGGACTAGTTAATGCCCTTGATCTTGGCTTTCATCTTGGCTATACAAGGCATGTTCTCGGTGTGAATATCTGGGTGCATTGTGGAAATGATAGTTCATTTCAGTGATGTTATCATCTTGGTCACAGGACCTCATAAACATCCAGAAGGGTAGCATCATGGTCTAGTTTTGAGTCTATGAACAGATTGGTTTAATATTTCTCAATATGCAGCATCAAGATACACGTAGGCCAAATTTCTTCTGACACAGAGGTCAAGGGAACGTGGAATAAGGAACAAAATATCAAATGGCAACTAAAGAGACCAAATCTACCCCTGCCATTATCTGTTTGATGATCTTAGACCGCTGACTTAACCCTGTGGACTTCAGCTATTTCATTACAAAAGGACAACTTGGAGGTGGATGAATATCCACGTAAGGTTCTAGCAGACACATTCCCAGGTAGATTTTAGTTCTACACGTTCTTGACATTGGAAGGTATTACACTTTTTTTTTCTGTGTTTGACGTCACTTGAAATATAATCCCTTGACATTCGGAGTTATTTTACGGCTGCTGTGTTACTCTGCATGATTTCTCAGCCCTGAGTCAATTCCTGAGATAGGAGGATCTCTGCTTTCTCATCTCTGCAATTACTGCATAGTTGTGGGATGGGACGTGCTCTGAGCCTTCTCGTTTGATGTGTCTTCCTGCTCCTGGCTGACTTCCCAGGCACGTGCTTTGGGGAGCACAATCTTATTGGAATTAGATCAACTCTGTCTTACCCTACCCACTTTTCATCCCTCTTACCCATGACTCAGGGGAGCATGCCCCAGGCCTACCGTTCTGCACCTATTAGGAGGCCACAATCTGCTTCAGAGCTTAACGGAGAAAGGCCTTGTTTTAATTAAGTATTTCTATCTAAATAAGGACTGGAGTCTACTGCTGTGGCTTCCCAACGGGCATTTTCCACAAATTTAGAAGGAACATTCCATTAGAGGACACTAGCAAAGGCATTCTCTTAGTAACCTTTTTTGAGAACGGCCTCCTTCTTGTCTATGGCTGCAACACTTTACCTTGCCAAAACATCAAAATTCTCCAATCCTTCCCTGCTACCAACCCCTACTGTCTTATAAAATTCTAGTTTGTTTACCTATTTCTTTTTGATATTTTTTTCAAGGAAGACTTACTAGTCTCTGGTCCTATCTTGCTTTCTTATCCTTAGTTCAGCTCTCTATCTGCTACAAATTTTTCCTATTCTTCAATAAACATATTTCTACCTTTGGGGGAGAGAACAGACTAACATTTATTTGATTACCCACTAAGTACTAAGTATCATCTGAGATATTTTCACACTTGATACTTGATTTTAAAGCCGAAGAAATCAAGATTCAGAGAGATGATAATATTGCCCAGGTCATGATGGGAAAGTTGGAGTTGTTCTAGGGTCTATTGATCTATAAGTTCCTCTTTGTCTCCACTGAACATACTCAGTCTAGGGGTCCTACACCCCAGTCGGCTCACCAACAGGACTATTCTGAGAGTCATCCTTAGCTGACCAACCCCACATCTGTTCCTCAAGCCTTCCTATCACCATTGTAGGCAACTATATCCTTTTATTGAAGTTATTTCTGCATATATAATGTGAGTAACTTCTGAAACTTGACATAGCTTATGCTAGGGGAATGTTTTTGTTTCGATGACAGTGACATTCAATAATCTCAAAGCTTTTCACCTTGAGTTTTCATTTTATAAGTGAGAAAACTGACCCAAGCCTGGAGGGGTAAAGAAAATTGTTCAGAGTCATCAATCTTTTTTCTTATGTGAGAGTATATAGGATAATGAAAAATTCTTTATTGTTATACTATTCATTGGTTAATAGTGTTTTTTTCTTAATTTGAAGTTACTATTGAATGGGTTATATTGCAAAATTTATAATAATTTTTAAGCTCTTTTTAAATGAGAGTTAAAGCTTTGCCTTCAACGCAAAGATCTAAGTCATGTGGAACTGCAAGTGTTTCTGATGTCCAGATACACACAGTGTGAGGATGCTCTCCCTGCTCATTGAATGATGGAGCCAGCTAGTGACAGGAGACTCTCCTTGGAGGCAAGCAACACATCACAAAGAGACATCTCTTAAGAAGGGAACTGTTGCTGTACACAAGTTACCATGTAAGGAAATGTGTGGATTTTTCAGAAATTCAGATGACGTTTCGACAGAAATATTATTGATAGTATTTCTGACTCAGGCCCAGACAGAAAACAGCACATTCCACATAGTAACCAAACATTATTTTAAAAGGAACTGTCTGTACAGGTATGGAACTGGAAGAGATCATGAGTCACCATGGGACTCAATGAGTCATCCCTTGTGACAGTGGATGGCCATTACCACTTTTGAGGGCTTGAGGGGACAAGAAGAAAAATGAGACTTGCTGGAAACAGCAACAGCTGTCGTGTGGGAGAGAAGGCTTCTGCTTAGCATGTGACCATGGGTAGAAGAACATCGCACCTCAGTCCAACAAAGATGGGAGTCAATAATACCCTGGCATCTCTTTTTTCCACCCCATCATCTCTTACTAGTACCCATCATCGACCACAACCAAAGAAGCCCTTTGGTATGCAAACTAAATCTCAGAGTTCAGGGCAGAGCAAAGGAAGAGAGAAACAGACTTATAGAGACAAAGGGAAAATAACCACCACCACCACCCTCTCCTCACCCCCCCACCCCCCCACCATGGCCAGTCTTCAAGGGCAGAGCATGGCATAAGTTGTGTTTTCATTCTTTGTTTTGCCCCAGTTTTCCCTGAATTGTCTTGAATGTGTGACTAATTCATAGCTACCGAGGGGAAATGTATCTGCCACATTCTTGTACTGGATCAGATCAGAAATAGCCATCGGAAGGTCAAGCTTAATTCCCCCTGGCAGCTCGATTCTCTTAGCTGACCAGGAGGACAGAGCACATTTTTTAAGCCATAGAAAATTCCCCAAGAATTATGTTCTGATCTTTGTATGTTCAAGTTTTAGGGGGCCTAGTAAGTGGCATTTCTGTACCTTGTCAACAGTAACAGAAGTTGGTCTGCTGAGGATTATATATGTGTGTGTGTGTGTGTGTGTGTGTGTGCACATATATATGCATGTGTGTATGTATATAATATAAACAGACAGTATATATTGTACAATTTTTAATATTGATGAACTGATATTATGAAGCAAGCAGGTAGGCAAGACAGATTAGCTTGGTGAAGCCGAGTTGCTGCAGAACGACACCCATGCAGACAGAAAACAAAGGAGGAATTTGCAGGTCTTGGTGGAGGGACAGGGTCTTTGCTGCTAGCCTCTAAATAGTTGAAAATACAGACTTTGAGCAAGTGGCCAGATTCCTAAAAAAGGGAAGCAGAAAGATGGGGTGTGTAGTTGAATGGGTAGGGTGCTCGCCTAGCATGCACAAAATTCTGTATTTAACTGGCCGCATCTCTGCATAAACCTAGGGGTTGTAGCACGTGCCTGTGTTTCCAGCCCTCAGGAGGTGGAGTTGAGAGGAACCAGAGTTCAAAGCCATCCTTCACTATATAGTGAGCAGAAGGCCAGGCTGGGTTGATGAGACCCTGTCTCCCAAAACAAAAAGAAGAAACAACAAGTCTCCATCCTTAGCTCCCTCCCTGCCTTACCCTAGTTTAAATCTGCTTTGTCTCCAGATGGAAGAGTCAGTTACCTACTAACATTTTAAGACATTTTAAAACGGGCCAGGCAGATCTATGGTCCATCTATACATCATTCCCTTCCTGGTTGTAATACCAGTAGGTGGGATGAAGGTGAGCCATTGGTCTTCCAGGCTTAGGGAATCTACCACTTCCTTAAAAAGTAAAAAAACAAAACAAAACAAAAAAACCAAAAACAAACAAAACAAAAACTTCCTAGAACACTTATTAGATTTGGTGATGCTGATTGGTACCAGTTTTTGGGGGAACCCACGCCTCTGGATCTGATTCTGTCCTCCAGGTGGCAGGAGGAGTACCTTCTGGGCTATTCTGCAGCCTGGGAGAGACTTGGGCCAAACCAAATATAACACTATGTACATGCACAGGAACACTGTGTACTTTTCTTGATTCCCGGGAAACCAAATCTTGTGAAGGGCAATAGCACTGATACGCTGCATGTAACCCAAATTTGGGTATGAAGGACAAAGATTGGGCCTTGGAACTTCCTCTGGCCAAGGGCTCTTAAGCTGTCTCTTGGGCCCCTCTAAGTCATTGTTAATTGAGTTCTTTAAGCTCTATTTATTCAGTGTTAGGAATTCTTGGTCAGCCTAACTCAAGTATTCATGGATAGAAAGCTACTCCGGTCTCCCAGGAGAGGAACCAGGAGTCACAGGCACCTTCATGCTCAGACTCACCAACTCTCCTCTAGGCTTTCTGCCCCACCTCCATGAACTTTTAGGCTGTGGCAGAATATCGCCTGCTTAGCCTCCATGTCAGGAGCAACCAGCATGTCTGTGGTTGCTGACTTGACCCTGCTCCCTGGAGGTCTGAAGGTTTTCCCCTACCCTACCCTCATCTCCAGCCTGGCCCTTTGCAGGTTCCTACTGCCAGTAATGTCTCTCACGCAGCCAGGAAGCCATGCTGGAAACCCAGGGCCAGCCTCTCATTCACATCCTCCTCATCGTCACCACGCCATGTCAATGTTGTCCCCTATGTATGTCTGTTCTTCCACTGCACAAGCCCGCCGGCCTCTTTCGCCCTGACTATCCCACCTGCATTCATGTCTCCACTTCAGCTCCACTCTCCACTCTGATTTCTTCTCAGAATGCAAAGCCCTTCATCACCCTTCTCTTTAAACCCTTCAAGAGCCCCCTGCCACTCCTGGGAGGAAAAAGTGAAGTGCACAAAATGGATCACTAGATTCCCCCACTAGCCCTGCGTGACCCCGAAGCCTCCTGCTAGGTTATTGCTGTCTTGTTAGCCATTTCCCCCCCCACCCCCACCCCCCCACCCTCACCCCCCCCCCCCCCCCCACCCCGCCCCCCCCTTTAGATTCCTGCCTCCTTTACACCTAAGTGCCATCATGGGCAAGTACCCTCTTTGATGTCACTCTTTCTTCCCCTCTGTGCAGATTGAGACGTACACTTCCTTGGGGTACCCTTCCTGGCTTTCCAGACAAGATCCAATCTCCCCAGGTTATCTTTCCCTGGCACTCCTGGACATTCCGGCCTCAGAGCGTTTTCCGTAGTCACCATTTGAACACAGGTGCGGTGCTTATTATTTCCTGCCTTCTCTATTCAGAAGCATCCTACGTGGGCAAACGTGACCTGCAATGTACTCATAATGAATAGCATTTGCATTGCGTGCCTTACAGATTGGTAGTGTGTCTGTAAATGTGCAATTGATTGCAAAGGCAGGACCTCTCCCCTGTGCTACCACTCCATGATCAGCTCTCCCTCTCCAGCTCAGCCTGGGTCCTCAATAATCCAGCTCCCGCCCATGGGAGACCCCTCCTTCAGCTCTGCTCTGCACCTTTACTTGGAGGGGAGGCCACTAGAGTGGATCTGAAGGCTAAAAGGATCTAACGTGGAAACTGCTCCTCTGAGACTCTACTAACCCCTCTCTGCACCCAAAGCTACTTTCTGGAGTCAATTAACCATTGTAGGAACTTTCCTGTACCAAGCTGCCAAACTTCCTCCTGGTTAGGCAATTCCTGCCAGCTAGTGCTCTGCCGGCTCTCTTTTGCTACAGAGGGCAGAAATCAGAGCTGTAGTTTTGCCTTTCTTGCTGTATCTCCCAACGAACCATTTTCTTGTCCAGGAGGACTGAAAACCCAAGCCTCTGCCTCACAACCGGCTGGGAGTAACGAGGTCAATGTGACAAAGCAGTCCCACCTCAACTCATTCACAGATCCAGGGGTGGGCTTTCTCTGATACACACTGCTCTGCACAGTGGTGTCTGTGCTTTCCGGAGTGTGCAAAACTCCCACAGTGTGTCCATAGTGAGAATGCACATACGTGTGCATGTATGTATCCACAGTATGAATGTCCAGAATATGAATGTGCATATGTATATGTGCATCCAGGAGGAGTGCATATTTGGGGGTCTTCGATGTGAGGATGAAAGTGTAGTGGGTAGCCATTCCAGCTTTGATCTGGAAGTTCCAACCCCCATTGAGGCTTCGGTAACTGTCACGCCTACAAGGTGGAGCCAAGGGAGGACCCCAAAGACCCAAGATCCAGATGGGCCACTGCTCTCTGTTCCTGGACCCTGGACAGTGGAGGTTGATGGAGCAGAGCTCCAGAGAACACCGCTGGACTGCCATACACCTTCCCCAGACCCTGCGACCTACCTATCCCTTCATTTGTAAGTTACGCCACTAATAAACTTTCCTTTTAACTACGTGGAGTGGCCTTAATAATTTCACCAATATGAAAGCACATATATGTGCCCACAGTGGGAGTGCACACAGACAAGTGCATGCCTCAAGGTGTGAATCTGCACGTGTTCACAGTGCGGAGTCACATGTGTGTGCTGACAGCATGAGTCCACATCCACAGGTCTGCTCACAATGAGTGAATGGTTGTGTATGTGTGCATGTGTTCATGAGGTTTGTGTGCATATCTGTTTGCCTATCCCTGAAAGTCTCTGGATCTGGGGCAGGGTGGACCTAGTCTAAAGCAGCTTCTCTCACACCCACAGGCAGTTGGTGGAAGGAGATTTCCAAGGAGATCCTGAAGCAGTCATGAGAAAGCATCTCACAGGCACCCGACGCTGGGGAACAAAGGGGATCTTAGCTGCTGTGATCTAAGGTCCATCTTCCTGTTTGGACTAAGTTCACATTGTGATGAGCTGTTTGCAGCTAATGACTGTGTATCAGGAATGGCAAGGCAGGCCTGTTGCTACCTGGCATGGGCTCCCTTGACTGCTGACTTACACTTGAGGACTACATAATGGTTTGGATGAACCTTTTCAGACCGCACTCCTATCTGGGTCCCTTTCCCTTATCCTCTTTGCCTCTTTCTTTGACCCTGGTGGGGGCTTGCATTGCAGTCTGGTGGTTCTCCCAGCCTGCATTTCTCCTACTCAATCTCTGCACATTTTAATACTAGCTCCTCAGAGGCTAGACTGATATATTTTTAAAGTCATGTCCTCTGGAACAGTAGTGGGTTTTAGTACTAGAAAGGCTTTCTGGCCATGCTTCTTGAGATTTACTGACATTGAGACAAGAAAAGATGGAAACAACATTCAAAACTGCCTGTAAGCCGGGCAGTGGTGGTGCACCCCTTTAATTCCAGCACTCAGGAGGCAGATCTCTGAATTCAAGGCCAGCCTGATCTATAGAGTGAGTTCCAGGACAGCCAGGGCTATATAGCAAAACCCTGTCTCTAAAAACTAAAACAAAACAAACAGACCAAAAAACTGCCTGTACCCAGCATACATGGGTATGAGTGGGCCACATGTGATATATATTTTTGGCATAAATTGAATAAAATGTTACTAAAAACAATCCTTAAAAGTAATGAAACAATTAACCACTGCTAGTGTGCAGGACATTAATCCTGGATCCTGCTGGATTTCTTCTTAGCTTGAAAAGTACCTTATGCAGATCTTCCAGCAACCTCAGCAAGGTCCAGGATTTGCATATATGAGGGGGAGGGGAGGGGAGGGGAGGGAAGAAGGGAGGGGAGGGGAGGGGAGAAGGGAGGGTTCCCTCAGCATTTAATCCCAGCTCTGCATACTCATGACTTCGTGGTTTTGAGTTCTTTCTCAGGATTGGAAACCAGAAAGGAATGTTTCACTCGACAATAGACTGAAGAAAATCATTCTGAGGGAATGAATAAATGGCCAGTTTTCCAGTGGGATGGTCGTAGCTATGTTACAGAAATGGAAGAGGTGTGTGGATTCACCTGTGCGACCAGGTCAAGTTGCAATCAGAATGATTCCTTTAGCTATATATGGAAGAATTTGTGTTCCTAGAGGTTGCCATGGTCTGCAGTCTACCTCTACAACAGAGTACCTTAGACGGGGTCATTAATAATGTAAAGAACTTTCTTCCCCACCATTCTGGAGCCTGGCAGGGCCATAGAATCTGTTTGACATCTGTCCAGTATGCTCCAGTGCATTATCCCATGACAGGAGATAGAAAAGAAAGAACAAATAACCAAGAGCCCAGGAGAGTAAGAGGGGGCCTTTCTCATAACCAATCCCTTCTCTCAATAACTAACTCATTCCTATGATAATGAGATTAATCCACTTGGGACAAAGACCTCACAGCTCTACAACCTCCCCTTAAACCCCACTTTCCAATCACTGTTTTGTGAGCTCTGGAGGCACGTTCAAGCTACAGCACATATTCTTGTAAGTGAATTCTTTTTAATCTAGGAAATGAGTGGCCAATTATTCTAATCGGATAGTGTGTGATGCTATTAAAAATGCAACCTTTGTTGAACCATTGCTACTGCTAAACATCATATTAGCCACAGGCATACTTCATTTAATTTTTAATTTACAGAAGACAAATTTAAGCTGTGTGATAAGATTCTGTACACTGAAGAGATGAGTTTATATTTCAGAATTTTTTTTCTCCTTGAATTGATTCTTTTTTAAGCACTGAATCCATTGCCTAATCAGTTAGTCATGTGAGTCTAAAGAGAATACATGAACACATCTCAACTAACCAAAGTATGGAAAGTTAAAGAACTGGCTCTCGGGTGCTCTTCCCTTGGCCAGACCGTTTCCCACTCTTGGCATTCCTTAGTTGTCTGTAGTTCTTTGTGTGGGGTTGAGGCCTCATGGGCTTTCTCCCATTCATGATAGCATGTCTACTGTTGCCGTCCTTGTTCAGCTCATGTGTGTACAGTCATGTTGGTGAGACGTTATGAACATAGCTTCTGGCATTGCTAGGATGCACAGTAACAGCAATTAATGCGGGGGCATGAATTTGAAAGAAAGAAAGGAGGCATATACAGGAGGGTTTAGAAGGAGGAAAGGGAAGTGGGAAATGATGTAATTATAATCTCAAAAAAAAAAAAGAAATAATGTAAAAGACTTGGCTTTCGGTCACACAGTGTGTAATGGCAGAGGCAAGATTCTGCTCCATATTGTGCAGTTACAAAGACTTCTGTTCCTTAGAACAATGGATGTCAACTATAGGGTTAGCTGCTTGAAAAACAACCAAGGCCATTATTAAAGAGATAGTCATGTGATTTGATAGCAGAAAAAACACCATGATTCAGCTGTTTAACAACCTTGACAAAGCAAACTTTTCCTAGAAGGAATGAGCTTGCCTTCTGGAAGACACAAGGTTGTTAAAGATATCAAACACTCCCTCAGATGTACTCAGGAATAAATAAATAATGGGACACATTGTCAACCTTG
>CABHPH010161001.1:26600-41694 GCA_902168325.1 Peromyscus nudipes
TTTTTCTTCTTTCCTTTTCTTTTCTTTTTTTTGAGATAGTATCTCATTATGCATTGCAAGTTGGTCTTGAACCCATAACCTTTCTCCCTCAGCCTCCCAAATGCTAGAATTACAGGCATGGACCACTACACCCAGCGCTCAATTGATAACACTTCAGTTCTCTTAGGGGTATAGGAATCACATTATCGTGTCTGACCAAGCTTCCTCACTTCCTTATGACCCCAGAAATTCCAAGTCGCAAATGACCTTTTTTTGAAAAAAAAAAAAAAAATCCTTTACTTCTTTGAAAATTATTCACCCTTTTCCGCCTGTTTTCTCCTTGAGAAATACTCTGGAACAGTGGTTTTTGCTACCCCTATTTATAGCGTTCCAGTTTTGGCAGGTATGGGAATGTCTCTAAGTGGTTTGTTTTCCTTGCTATATCCAGTGTTGATTTAGGTCACTTTTGCCACTGAAACAATTGGAAGCACGTTCAAGGAAGGCAAAGTCTGTGGACGACTGATAACATTGTGAAATCCAGATCGTTAGTTTCTTTGGGTACTCTGAATGAGTAGAAAATATTAGCGCTGACATGACTTGATAACATAGTTATCTTTTAGTCTGTATGTCTGTCCGACACACATGTTGTAGAGGAAGTCTGCCTTGCCTAAGGTAGGACAAGGATTTTCTGAACGCATTTGCAGTCACTGTAACTCTGGACTTGAAGTCAGGACTGAAAGGACCTTCTCTCTGAGCCCACTTCTAAGGCTTGAGTTTCAACTAAGCTCTACTTTGCACATAAAACAAACATCAGAACTACTTTTATTTGGAAGAGATACCTAGAATGTCTGGAGTTTGTTTCATAAATGGCTGAACTAAATAAATATAATCGGAAGCTGCTAGAATTATAGGCATCTTCCCATCTGGCATGTTTTTATGGGCGGTATACTTTTTTTTCTGAAAATTTCAACCCAATCACTCCCTATAATTTGTGGGCCTTGAGAAAAGTCACAGTTTGCCCCATAAGTGCAGAGGACAAGCTGGCTTGGGGCCATCTCACGGTCTCTTGTCTCCTGGTTCTCATCTTTGGTGCTGTAGGGAGGGGAACCACAAGACAAGCAGACCCAGCAAGAGAGAAAGACTTCTAACTTCAAAGGTACCAGGGAACACTGCAGGGGCCCTGAGACTAAGTGGCTTCCGGTCACCCTCCCCAGGGACAAGAGTAGAATGTGGTTCCTGGGCCAGGGAGATGGCTCCGTGGGTAGAAGCCTGAGCCAAGTGAAGCCTGATGACCTGAGTTCAATCCCTGGAAGCCACGTGGTGGAAGGAGAGAACCAACTCCCACAAGTTGTCCTCGGACCTCCATACTTGTCTCATGGCATTCTTCTACTCCTGCCTCCCCTCCATACTAAATAAACACGGGTTTTGTATGTTTGGTTGGTGTTTTGTTTTGTTATATTTTGTTTTGTTTTTTTCAGAATATGGAGGCTGCCTGCCTGCCATCTGTGCCTTTAACAGACGGAACAAAACAGTACCACAGTTCCTGAAGCTACTCAGGAGACTAGGGCCCCTTGAGTGGCCCCTCCCATCAATGGGGGCTGCAGAAAAGGCAGTCAAAGGAAGCACTTGTACATGCGGGAGAACAGGCCTTTGCATGTCACTCAGTCAGGCCAGGTCAGTTCCAGAAGCAGATCTGAGGCATTTCCAAGCACATCCTCATCCTTACCTCCACCTCCACCGTTCCCTCCCTCTCCTATAATCATCAGTTCAGTTCTTTCTTTTTCCATGTCTACTGGGGTTTATTTCCCTCCTCCTTCTCTTCCTTTTGCTAGGCTCTCATATAGATCCCAAACTGGCCAGGAACTGGCTATGTAACTGTGGCAGTTTGAACGTAATTGGTCCCTATAATCTCATAGGGAGTGGCAGGCACTATTAGGAGGTGTGGCTTTGTTGGAGTGGGTGTGGCCTTGTTGGAGGGAGTGTGTCACTGTGGGGTGGGCTTTGAGGTTTCCTATGCTCAGGATACTGCCCAGTGTCTCAGTTGACTTCTTGTCGCCTTCTGATCAAGATAGCTAGCACCATGTCTGCCTGCAACATGCCTAGATTTATGAGATTCTAGGGTTTGAATCCAGGGCTTCATGCATGCAAGGTAAACCGCTCTACCAAATGAGGTTCTCACACTGTAGTCCAAACTGGTCTGGAACTTTCAGCAACCCCCTGCCTTAGCCTCCTCAATGCTAGCATTACAAGTGTGAACACTACATCTGGTTCCCTCTTTCCAATTTTTTTTTTTTGTTTGTTTTTGTTTTTTTGTTTTTTTTGTTTTTCAAGACAGGGTTTCTCTGTGTTGTTTTGGTGCCTGTCCTGGATCTCACTCTGTAGACCAGGCTGTCCTTGAACTCACAGAGACCCGCCTGGCTCTGCCTCCCGAGTGCTGGGATTAAAGGTGTGTGCCACCACTGCCTGGCTTCCTCTTTCCAACTTTTAAATTGAATTTATTTTGGAAAAATTTCCAACTTTATTTATGGCATAATTTAAATAAAAACTATACAGGCATGTGAGATGATTTTTTTTTTTTACTTTTTAAAAACATTTTATTTACTTTTATTTTATGTGCATTGGTGTTTTGCCTGCAGGTCAGATCTTTGAGTTACAGACAGTTGTGAGCTGCCATGTGCATGCTGGGATATGAACCCGAGTCCTTTGGGAGAGCATTCAGTGGCCTTAACCACTGAGCCATCTTTCCAGTCCGTGAGATGATGTTCTGATGTGTGTGTACCTTATAAAATTATTAACTCAAGCAAATTGTGGGGCATTGGGGTACACAGCTATAACCCTGAAGCAAAGGTGAGGGCATTAGGAACTCTAGGCCAGCCTGGGGTACATAAGAACTGTCGCTGGGTGGTGGTGGCACACACCTTTAATCCCAGCACTTGGGAGGCAGAGCCAGGCGGATCTCTGTGAGTTCAAGGCCAGCCTGGGCTACCAAGTGAGTTCTAGGAAAGGCGCAAAGCTACACAGAGAAACCCTGTCTCAAAAAACAAAACAAAACAAAATTGTCTCAAACAGACATAAACAAAGGAAGCAAATAGATTAAAATATCCATCAGCTTACATACACTCTCCTCTTTTTATTTTGTGTCTATTTTTACACGCTTATTTCTCCGTGAATGTGGGTGTGTGCACATGCCATAGTGCAAATGTAGAAGCCAGGGGACACTCTGTGGGGATTGCTGCTCTCCATCAACCATGGAGTTCCCAAAGGTTGAATTCAGGTTGTCAGGCACGACAGCAAGCGTCTCTAGCCACTAAGCAATCCCATCTGCTCTCCTCTTTCATCTTCCATTTTTAAAACATTTAATTGACTAATATGGTCCATGTTCCCTTTTATGACATGATAAATACAACACTTTAATAAAGTGTTTCAGTTTTTTTAATTGGAAAAGGCTCAGATATAAACAGTGGCATGCTGAGGTCCCCCTTCAGCCAGATTCAACAATCTGGTTATGACCCAGCCATTCCATCTCTCCCTAGCTCATCTCTGGAGACTTCCCCGTGTTCACCATCAATTGCCTGAGCAAGGGTCCTGCGGAATGCCACTCACCACTCTTGCTTTCTGTGTGCCTTCTACCTATGGCTCTCTTTTTCTCCCGGCCATAGTTTATTGTAGAAGCCCAGTCAATTGTCTATACACTCATCTGTTTCTCCATGGCTGTGTACATTGTTTGCAAATGAAGGGTCAGAAATTTTTTTTACATGAAAACTCACTTAGCAACCAAGAAAGACCACTAAGTGTTAATGAAGACTTTTTCTTTTTTTTGAGACAGGGTTTCTCTGTATAGCTTTTGAAGCCTGTCCTGGGACTTGCTCCATAGACCAGGCTAGCCTTTAACTCACAGAGATCCACCTGCCTCTGCTCCTAAGTGCTGGAATTGAGCACCCCGCCATGAAGACTTTTTTTTTTTAAGAGAAAGAACATAAAGTCTTGATTTGCCCTGGTAAGGACATATAAGGAGTCTCTTAACTGAACATGTTTAGACCTTTAGTAGTGCCTTCATTATTTCTGCTAAGACACTGCCCTTTCAATAACCTAGAACAAATCCCATTTGTCCATAATCCCTGTAACAAGATGTAAATCTCTACACTGTGATTATGTTCTTCTTACGTTTCCTTAACCCCAGTTCAGATACATGGAGATCTGATGTCACCATCTTCAAATTTCATTATTTCATGAATATGTAGGCAACACTGGTAGTGGTAGTGGTGGACATGGACATGGGCAGGAGAGGAAGATGGCCCATTTAATCAGTCATAGTGACAGAAATTTTCTATTAAAGGCAGCGCTTATCTCTCAATCTTGTGGATGCTGACTGGAGCTATGGAATAGTTGGGAAATCCTATTGCTTTAGTGACTATAATTTAAACGACTTTATGTTTGCTAAAGGTTGGACTCGCTGTGCTGGAGAGAGTGTTTTCATTCAGAGAAGGCTGCTCCTTAAGATGTAAGCAAGACTCCCCTCAAAGGGAGAGAAGTTGGAAATGTTGATCTGTGGCCCATCGCCACAGAGAAGAATTCCAGGAAGGAAAGAAAAAGGAAAAGCACCATTCCATCTGAGTCCTATTCCAGATGATGGGATGAAGTCTGTGAGTCATCTTACTCCACCATGGAATGTGACAGTTCCATAGGGTGAGGGACATCTCACCACTAAAAAGCTTTTCATCCAACGAGGCAGTCTGCTTGGCCTGATATACGTTGGTCATGAACCTTCAGCTGTCTTCCTTAAGGAACTAAAACGGGACTGTGCAGAGGGTGTGGCGTTTGCTCCAGGGTCACAGTGGCCATTTTATTTCTTCCTAGAATAATGTATTCTTTGCTGGTTGGCAGAGCGCTTATTTTCATGTAGACTTGACCTTAGTTGCAACCTTGAACAACGAAAATAGAATGAACTCACTATAAGCTACTTCAAAAAGCTGGCCTTAAAAGTACATAAAAATATGAGACAAAGACAGGAAAAGGAACGAGGCCACAGCTTCAAGCCGAGACTGGCAGAGCTTCTCCAGCTCAGTTAAAGTATCAGCTTTGTGCATATTAGATTCCATCCTGTGCTTGATTATTTCTGCAGTGAGCTGCCTGTATCGATTGCTAGAGTGGCGTGTTGAAGAGCATTACATTACAATCTGTCTCTAAATGGCTTTTCAGAAATTTCCTGTAACTCAGAGGCAGAAATTATGCAGGGAACTGAGAGCAAAGAGAAATTAAGACAGCTGAACTGCAGCAGAGACTTTTGTATACAGAGACGGGGTAGAGCAGGTGGAAGGGAACTTGGATCGGCTTTTTTTGTGATGAAGTTCAGCTTGGGCTTATTATTGTCCCATCACCAGAAACTGTGCTGAATCCCATAGGAAGGCAAGCGGACAGGGAGTGTGGCTTTGAGGAGCACAGCACCGTAAAGATACCTGGGTACCAGAGCCTCTTGGCTCTGGAGGCTTCCCTTCCTTCTCTAACTTCCATCCACACCTCCTAGATGTTGTTATCTAAATCGTACCTCCTCCACAAAGCACTTCGTCCTCCTTCATTGATATCCACCTCTCCTCAAACACTGTTTGTTTGTTTATTTGTTTGTTTTGCTGCTGAATGCCATTTGCATGTTCATTTCTAATAATTTCACATACACTTATTATATTCTGTAAGAGACCAAGGTAAGGGTATGTCTTACATACTGAATGTCTTCCAAAGAGAATTATAATAGTACATATCCCCTGACCCTAACCATATATCAATTAATGGAAATGAATAATCTTTGCTTATATGTCAGAAGATTCAACTCAGCTCAGCTTAAACACTAAAAGGTGTTATTGGGGTTTTTTGCTCTTTGGGTGGGGGGGAGCCCTGCCACCCAGCTCCCAAATAAATGACACACAGAAGCTTATTCTTAATTATAAGTGCCTGGCCTTAGCTTTGCTTAGTTTCTAGCCAGTTTTTCTTAATTTTAAGTTATCCTGACTACTTTTTGCCTCTGGTCTTTCCCCATTCTCTTACTTCTGTAAATCTTACTCTTACTCTGTGGCTTGCTGTGCAGCTGGGTGGCTGGCCCCTGGAGTCCTCCTCCTTCTCTGGCTCCTAGCTCTCCTCACTCCTCCATCTCTCTTCCTCTTCCTCCTCCCAGATTTCTCCTTCTATATATCCTCTCTGGCCTTGCTATTGGCTGTTCAGTTCTTTATTAGACCAGTCAGATGTTTTAGACAGGCACAGTAACACGGCTTCACAGAGTTAAAAAGTGCAACATACGCAGAAGTAACACACCTTAAGATAACGTTCTGTTACAAAAAGGAATGTATTTACTCAACACAACCACAGGTTCCATTGCAGGTCTGATTCAAAGTGAGATTCAAAGATAGATGCAACAGCTCAGTGAGGAAAGGTGCCTGCTGCCAAGCCTGATGACCAGAGTGTGAGGCCAGGAACCCACATGGCGACAGGGAAGAAGCCAGTCTCACAAGTTGTCCTCAGACATCCATGGAAGCAGCGGCATATCCATCCCTCTACCCCCCACAAAATAATAATAAGATAAATGTAATAAATTTCTTTAAAAAAATAGCAAAGCAGGGTTCAACCTAGTGCCTTAGGGATGTAAAAATGAGTCTAGTTCCTCCATCTTTCTGCTTTATTATGTATGGAGTTGGCTTATCCTGGGATTCTTTTGGCTACAAGCTGGCCGTTGGCAAACCCAGGGACAGTATGCCCACTTTTATCCACGTCTAGACTAAAGATAGCATCACACTCTCCACAATCCCTGCCACCACCCTCAGAATCATTCTGCTTGGGGCAGCTTGAGTTGTTTGCTTGCCCTTAATGATCCTGTAAACGGGAGTGGGAGTGTGTGCCCAGCCTAGCCTAACTGCTGTGGAACTGCAGATCCAACACTGGCAAGGTCAACATGGTGTATGGCAGCTGGGAGACAACCGGCAGTGTTGGAACCGAACCATCTGTGTTTGACAACTCCTACAGTCTGCCAACTATTGCATGTCACATAAGAAGGAGCTGTTCACTGTCCTTTAGTTAGCTTAGAGAAAAATCAAAGAAAGCAGTGCATGATTTTGGCACCAACCAGCATTAGCAAACACTAGAGCCAAATGCTTGACAAATAGTTAATGACAACGCTGAGCTATGAATAAGGAAGCCTATGGCTTCATCCATGCCCTTAGAGTCAAAAGAACACCACGTGACTAGTTCATTTACCTGTGCATGGGAGTTGTAGTTATTTGACATTCATGCACACTCTCTTAGCCTACATTCAGCTTCTATAACAGAATATCTCAGCTGGAGTAATCTATAACTGAAATAAAGGTACTTTTCACCATTCTGGAGACCCGGCCTCATGTCACTGTATCACTAGAAAACTCTTAGAGGGTGGTTATCCCCTGCTTGCCACTGTCCATCACACACACACATACACACACACACACACACACACACACACACACACACACACAAATGTACAAGAAAAAAATGCAGAGGAAGAAAGAAGAAATTTTTTAAAAAAGAAGAGAAAGAAGGAAGAGTGAAGGAAATTGGGGAGTGGTAAAGGAGGAAGGAATGAAATGTATTTAGCTACTAAATTATCTCAAACGGCCCCGTGACAATACTACTCACTCAAACTAGGAGCACCTCCTAGACCACACTTGCAAGCCCCACACTACGATGTAAAATGAAGAGCTAGCATCGTTTGCTGGAGCATCCTTGCAATTGCTACAAGTAGTATGTATTTCTGAATGAGGGGCTGGATCCTTGAGGTGACATTTCCCTCAGCTATGAAGGCTTTCAATTCTTGATCTCACCATTAAACTACAGAGATGCCACATCACAAAGATTTCCCTTCTGTGTTTCTATCTTCAGTGAGACCTAGGGTCACGCCTGCTCTCTGCTATAAGCCTTTGGCCAGTAGAAGAAACAGAATGTACCTGCAGTCTGTGTGATGGACAAAGCAAAGCCGATGGAAAGTGATGGGAAAGGGTGTGCAAAGAAAGTCTTTCTTCTCCCAAAAAGATTTTTGCAGAGACAGGTTAGGGAGATGGCTGAGTTGGTAAAGTAGATGCCATACAAGCATGGAGATCTGACTTTGGGTCTTCAGTACCCACGTAAAAGCCAGGCAAAGAGACATACATCTTTAATCCCAGTTCTGGGAGTGTAGGCAATGACAGGCTGATTTCTGGAGCTCAGGTAGTTTAGACAAATCAGTATGTCCTGGCTTCAATGGCAGACTTGGTCTCAGAAAATAAAGTAGATCTGGATGACACTTGACATGCCCTCTTCTGGCTTCCACATGCAGGTGCACATACATACAAGTACACCTGAATGCCCAGGTGAGCATGCCCACATAAACATATACCTACGGACATATCACACACACAGACACATAGACACACACACACACACGCACACACACGTGCACACGCACACCCTCACAGACTTTTTAGGATGGTTAAACAGCAAAATTCCCTTGGCCTTCTAAGATAGTTCAGTTCTCCACATACATTTCTAGAATTTTGCCTACTGTGTTCCAGGAGGGCAGATTCAGTCTTCGTTTCCACTTGGATAAGAACTCAGTGTTCTTGCTTCACCTGCTCAGAAGAACACTTGAGAGTGAAGAGTTCTGAAGCACACCTCTCTACAGTACCAACCACGGTGCTGAGAGATCCCAGAGCTGTGAGTGGTGCTTGCTGTGTGGAAGGAATCCTATCAGATGTGAGGTACAGATGCCGCCAAAGCCAATGATGTTACTCAAGCGGCCACATTGTTTCATCTTCAGTAGGACTTGTCTGGGCAGAAAGAAGTCTGTGTCACCTGGATGGAAAGGGGCTGCATCTTTTGGAGCCCTTCCAGCCCCGTCTTGGAGCTTGCATAACCTGGATCAACCAAGCAGCCATCAAGGACCGCTATAACAGCAGCTATATTCTTGTCAAGTACCCCGGCATGAAGCAATTTCCACATTCTTGGTATTATGGCTTTTGAATGGCTGCTAACTGCTTTCTTCCCAAAATGTGTATGGAAGGAGTACACCAGAACTGCAAAATCAGAAAAGTCCTTTGTAGCTAATATTCAGTCAAGGTAAGCCATAGGCCTTTGGCAGCAGCTATCTGCTAAAAGATTATTGAAAACCTCACTCCCCCCTCCCCTTTTCAGTTAGTGTTTAAATTGTCTTCAGCAAAGGATTGAACACTGAACCCAGGTCTTGCATGTGCTAGGCAAGTGCTTTGCCTCTGAACTATAGCTCCGGGCCTGACTAAAAGATGATTTAAACTAAGCAGGTGTTTCTGGAAGGTTACAGCAAATTAGAGATTTGAAAGTAGGCTCTAATATGTTTTAAGTTCTCAAACAGCAACAACAACAAAAAGTTCATAATATAAAACTGACTGCCCAGCCGGGCGTTGGTGGCGCACGCCTTTAATCCCAGCACTCGGGAGGCAGAGGCAGGCGGATCTCTGTGAGTTCGAGGCCAGCCTGGACTACAGAGTGAGTTCCAGGAAAGGCGCAAAGCTACACAGAGGAACCCTGTCTCGAAAAACCAAAAAAAAAAAAAAAAAAAAACTGACTGCCCTACTGGTTTGCATTGCAAGCACCCCATCCCTTTGTGCAACTGTCTGCACAGCTCTAACAAATTAATTAAAAGATTAGAGCTCTAATTAAGATGGCTCTAATCTTGCCATCCAGATCTTTTCTTCTACGCGTCACGACTCTGGAACCCAGAGAACGTCTTGAAAAATACCCAAACAACCCCATCAGGTCAAATGATAAGGCTGGGAAAATAAGTTAACAAAATAGTTGGTTTAAAAAAAAAAAAAAGAAGACACCAAGGCCCAGGAATTATGTAGCTCAGGGAAAAATCCCTGTTAGGAGTTGATGGCTTCATCAGTAAGTCTTCGCATATGCCTTGTGCGATTCTCGAAGGAAGAAAGTGTGCACATTAACATGGAGACCTTCCAAGATCAAAATCGATTTCCACAGTGGTTGCAAATTGCTGTTTCTAACCGGGGATCATTTACATGGAACTGTGTCTGACACTAAAGGAAGGTTTCGTCTCACTCAATTATTACTCTTTTCATGGTTCTCATGTTTTTTAAAATCCCGAGAATAACATCCTTTTTAGTAACTGTATATCCACCTTGTTCTTCCTGTGAGAGTTCCAAGGTGTGATTTTTGTCCCCTGTGATTATTAATAGCCCTATTTAGATGGTTAAGTATCTCACATGGAAACTGGGGTCTATAGTTGTTGAAATGAGAAATACCACAATCTGAGTTTGGAAATTTAAATGGAGCCATAAGCTAAGCTATTTTTTTAAATGCATTTGCTGTGTGTGTGTGATGAGCATGCGTATGCACATGTATGTGCAGGAGCATTTACCTGAGCATGTACGCATGGACGGTAGAGGTCAACAAGTGGGGTATCTGCCTCTACGACCCTTTGAGAAAGGGTCTCTCGGTGAACCTATAGCTCACTCTTTCAGCTAAAATGTCTGCCCAGTGAGCCCCGCTTCACAAGAGTGTGATACCACAGCTGGCTTTTACATTGGTAGGTGCTAGGGGTCCAAACTCGGGTTTACACAGGAAGTGCTTTACGCACGGAGCCATCTCCCTAGCCCCCTAAACTGGTTACACACACACACACACACACACACACACACCAATAACAACAATGTCTAAAGAAAAAGAGGCCATGAATTCTTTTGTTTTTGTTTTTCAAGACAGGGTTCTCTGTGTAGCCCTGGCTATCCTGAACTCTGTAGACCAGGCTGGCCTTGAACTCACAGAGATCTACCTGCCTCTGCCTCCCAAGTGCTGGGATTAAAGGCGTGTGCCGCCGCCCATCAAGGCCATGAATTTGAAAGAGAGTGAAGGTAGGGTACAGGGGAGTGTTTGGAGGGAGGAAAGGGGAAGGGGAAATGGTGCAAAAATTTTTTAAAATCGTTCAGATGGCTAGGGTAATAGCTCAGTGGGTAAAGTGCTTGCCTCTGAAGGTTGAAGACTGGAATTTAATCTCCAGAATTCATTTTTTTTAAGCTAGACATGGTGGCACAAACTTGCAACCCCAATATAGGGGTAGTAGAGACAGGTGGATCACTGGGGTCATTGGCCAGGCAACCTATCCAAATTAGCAAGTTCTATGCCAGTAAGAGATCCTGTCTCAAGATACAAGCTGGTCTGGGCAGTGGTGGCACACATGTTTAATCCCAGCACTTGGGAGGCAGAGGCAGGCAGATTTCTGTGAGTTCAAGGCTAGCCTGCCCTGCAGATCGAGATCCAGGATAGGCACCAAAACTACACAGAGAAACCCTGTCTTGAAAAACCAAATCAAAACAAAAACCACAAAACAACAACAAAAAGGATACAAGCTGGACAGCACCAGATGGAATGACTTCTAAGGTTTTCCTTTGACCTTTTCATGTGTTCACACAAGCTCACACAAGCTCGCACGCACATACAAATAGCTCTTGAGACTCTGTTAGTGGGAAAAGTGACCCAGATATGTGATGTTTTGGCTTGCAAATGTATGATTGGGTGTCATCACTCACATCACCCAAAGCACCTAGAGTGAGGCAAACAACCACCACTCACACACAGCTTGCTCCAGCCTCACTCACAGCTTGCTCCAGCCTCACTGGAAGTGGCAGGAGCAGTAACAAGGTCATGTCTTTGTTCAGGAGTCTAAAGGGACTAAGAGCTCTATCCTGTTTTCTGGCCGAGCACGTCAGTACCCAGAAATCAAGGCCTCAACTGTGACTCTGGGGAAGGTCGTGTGGCCAGGAACATGTGGTCAAGACAGTTTGAAAAACGTTGTCCTAGAATTCAGTCACCTAGAAGAGCAAAGCACAAGGGGCCATTTTCTAACCTGACCTCAGTTGGAAGGCGGCACCGTGACTGCCTTTGGGGCTAAGGTGCTCAGCGCAGCTCACCAGTACCCACAAACCATAGGATCTGCTCCACTTCCCTGGGGAGTTGGCTGGGAATGCAAAAGGGATGGTAGGAATGATGGGTATGGTCCCTAACTCAGTGGGAACGGCCACAAATCCAGTCAAAGGCAGGGCCACTCTTCACTCCTGCCCAGTGATTCTATTATTTCAGAAATAAAATCAAGGTAGGAAAGATAAAGGGTTTTTTTTTTTTCATTTTCCCTGAGAAATAATTGATAAGGCTCTCACCCATTTCATTTCTATGATCACTGGACGGGGTGAGCTGTGGATGCCGGCACAGGATGCTGGGATTTTATATTTCTTTAATTCTCGAAGAATTCTGAAAGGAAGACAGATCAAATTCAGACTTCAAGAATTGAACCATGACTGTGGCCATACAATTCCACAAATGACACCCAAGGTGGTACAATTGTTATTTGTACTCCCCCCCCAAATGGAAGCTTTTAATCTAGATTTTTACAAGCTATTTGTACGCACACACATAGACGGCACTTGGTTAATAGATAACTAACGAACAGGAAGGAGCAGTCTCCTGTGTTTAGAAAACAAGTAAGTGGTCCATCAAAGTAGGCCCCATCCCTCCCTGCTTTGTTCCAGATTCTTCCCAAGACTCGTCGTCACAAAGTGTTTAAATATATAAAGATGGCACAATAGGCTGTCTTTCCATGGAAGTAAACTGGACTCTAATTAATATAGCAGAGCTGAGTCATTGTTTTTTCAGGCGCATGAATGGAAATGCCATCTCCCTTACTGTGACACACTGCCAGTTAAATTGATGTATAGTTACTTCCTCCCCCCGCCCCCAAGGGAGTAGAAAAGAAACAGCATTCCAAATTAAAACTTCCAGAGCCCCAAAGACAACTCATAAGGAACAGGCAGCCTGGGAAGTTACCAGCCTAGCCCAATGTCAAGAATCTGGCAATGAGACATTTTCCCTCTCACATTTCAGGAGGGGATCTCTCGTTTTTTAATGTAAGGATCCTACTGTGTTCCATGCACAGTCTGTCCTTCACCTTCAGAATGTAAGAATCCTACTGTGTTCCCTGCACAGCCTCCTTTACCTTCAGAATGTAAGAATCCTACTGTGTTCCCTGACAGCCTCACCCTCACCTCCAGAATGTAAGAATCCCACTGTGTTCCCTGACAGCCTCACCCTCACCTCCAGAGTTCTTATTTCAGTCTTTCCCACATCTCCCAAGTCTTAACACCATCAGTATTTTCCCCACAGGCCCACAGAGGGCTTTATCTACCTAGTATCAGGCAATGTGAGAGGCATCAGAGGGGAACGTCAATGATTCCAGCAGAACCTGCCCTACCCAGTGTGGCAATCTGTATCCATCTTTCCCTGGGCTCCAAGGACCCAAGGAAGAAGCCCTTGTCCTTGAGTTTCAGGAACATTTTCTATTAGGGGCTAAAGACTCCATCTGTGAGGGCTATTCTTGGTTGTTAACTTGATTACATCTGCGATTAATTAAACCTCCCCCTTTCCTCCCCCCCCCCCAAAAAATGGCTGGGCACACCTGTGAGGGATTTTTGGCTTAATTGGATCATTTGAAGTGTGAATATGCTTCTAATCTGGATCTTTGAGGTGGGAAGGCTGCCTCTAATCTAGGCCACACCTTCTGGTGGCAGATAATATAAAAGACATCCAAGAGGAAGCGCTTTCTCCTTTCTCCTCCTCCTCCCTCCTCTTCCTCTTCCTCTCTTCCTTCTCCCTCCTCCCTCCTCCTCTCTTCCTCCTCTTCCTCCTCTTCCTCCTCTCTCTCCTCTCTCTCCTCTCTCCCCTCTCCTCTCCTCTCCTCTCCTCTCCGCTTTCTCTCACCTTTACTAGCAAGTCCATTTCCTCCACTGGTATTAGAGCCTACTTCTTCAGGATTCTGGGACATACTGAAGACCAGCTGAGACATCCAGCCTTATGGACTGGACAGTTACTGGATTCTTGGACCTTCTGTACATAGGGAGCCATTGTTAGACTAGCTGGACCACAGCCTGTAAGTCATTCTAATAAATCCCCTTTCTAATGTATCTATAGAGAGATTCATTCTATAAATTCTGTTACTCTAGAGAACCCTGACTAATACATCATTCTTCCCCTGTCTTTAGGAAGTTGATCCTTTCGTGTCCTCTTTTTTTTTTTCCTGTATCTTCTACTCACATCAGAATGTCCATGGATCTTTCCTACCTTTATGAAATTAAAACTAGATGACCCCAGATGTAACATTTTTCTCTAAAGAGGTTTCTTTGCTAGTTCAGAGATAGTGGCTTATGTTTTATTTGTGTGTGTGTGTGTGTGTGTGTGTGTGTGTGCCTGTGTCTGTGTCTGTGTCTGTGTACCCATGAATGCATGCATGGTTGCACATGTGTGGAAGCTAGAGGACAGCCTCAGGCGCCATTCCCCCAGTGTGCTCCACTTTGTTTTATTAGATAGAGTCACTCATTGGCCTGGAGCTTGCCCGTGAGGCTGGCAGTGAGCTCCAGGGATCCTCCCGTGTCCCCTTCCTTGGTGGTGGTACTACAAGCATTCACCACACCTGCTTTAATTTACGCGGGTTCCGAGGATTGAATAAAGTGCTTGCGGCGTAAGCACTTTATTGGCTGAGCTGTCTACAAGTCCTCAAGCCAGTAGTTTAGAACAAGCAGCACCTGCTGTCTCCTCTTCCTGACTTTCACTTCTCCCTCTTTGTAGAAATTGTTGCCACTAAGAGCTTCCTGGTTGCCCACCCAATGAGTACACTTACGTCTTAGACACTTTTGGACTTCCCATTGCATTGGCCACTCTGTGTTTCCAGTTTTTCTGACATTGATTTATGTGTTGGGGGAGAGAGGTGTGAGCATGCTATGGCACTCATGTGAGGGTCGGAGAACAACTTTGAGGAGTCAGTTTTATCTTTCCGCCAAGTGGATCCTGGGGACTGAACTCAAGTCATCAGGTTTGACAACAAGAACCTTTACTCCCTGAGTCAACTTGCTGACCTGGCTTTGAGTACTCCTTTCTCACCCCACAAGTGTTCTGTCTGACTTCCTCCTAATTCTTTGGCTACTGTACCCACCCCCCTTGCCCCACCGCCTTGTCTCTACTTCCTCTATAAATGAAGGAGTTTCCTGGGGATCCATTCTGATCAATTTTTAGCCCCATGTTTTTTTTT
>CABHPH010161002.1:0-21534 GCA_902168325.1 Peromyscus nudipes
CCATCTGAGTTACATTTCTAGGCATTCAGCTACTTCTCAGTAAGCCATGCCCTGTGCTCCAGAGTAAGCATAATAAAGAACAGTAGACCTGTGGAATGAGAGCCAAGGAGCCAATCAAAACAGATAGAAGGAAAAACTCAAGGGATTCTGAGAATAAAAACATGATTGATGTCCAGTGCTGTACATCAAGCACTTGATATGTTTGGATCTGTTTCTGAGTTCTCTCTTCTAGTTCATTACTACATCCACCCCAGGGACAATGCTCAACTATTTTAATTATCATAGATTTATGGTGAAATGTCTGTTACATAGTAAGTCTTAATTTTTATGGACTTTTATAAACATTTTAGAATCAGTCTTTCAAATTGCAGTAGAGTAAAACTACTTTATGTTAATGGTTCTCACAGTATCCTATTTATAAACTGTGAAAAAAATAACAGCTTAATGGAATAGTACCTTTCCATCAAATATGATGCTTTAGGATTTTCAAAATCATCTGAAATATTCAAGTTGTATTTATTCTTCTGGGTTCTGCTATTATTTTGAAGGGTTTTCTTTAACTTCCATTTATTAATTGGTTATGCAGATAGATTAGAAGTCCTTATATCCATAGCCCCATCTTTACTAATCAAATTTGTGGAATCTACATTATGCCTTCAGTATTTTATCGTTACTCTTTTGAACTTCCTATCTATATGATCCTCACTGCATAGGAGTCTTTCTTTATGCTCCCTAAGCCTGTCACATCCCCTAAGTTTCTTCTAAATACTCCATTTGAGATTTTCAGCATGGTGTTGAGTGAATGCACTGATGGGAATCATCTTTGCCTTATTTCTCTATTCACTAGATCTGATGACTTCTAATGCTTCACAATTAAAGGTGATTTTAATAAGTACACTGTATCAGGCAAGGCAACTCCTTTTGATTCAGAGTCTGATTTTCATGAATTGATTATTAATTGTATCAAATGATCTTGAATATGTTTACATGATCAAATATTTCCCATTTGGCCTGTTAATGTGATGAGTTACATTATTCCCTTTTCTAATATTTGAATGCTTTTCTGTAAGAACTCTACATTTTCATGGTGAATTAAAGAACATGTTTCTGATGGAGTCCATTCTTGAAATTTTTCATCTATTTGAATGTTAACTAGATTCTTTTTATTTGTTTCATCAGGACTCTTATGTGCACAAACCTCCAGACTTCTTATTACATCCTGCCTAGTTCTATACTTGTATGATTTTTATTCATTTGTGCTGCCATGCACATTCTCAGTGCTTTATTTATATTTATACTGAAGCTCATTTTTTTCCCTTTGCTATGGATATCTAATCTTAAAGCAAGCTATCCATTCTGTTTATTATTTTTAGTGTATTTTAATGGTTTTGACTGTTAATTTGACATAGTCTAGAATCACCTAGGAAGAGTGTCACACTGAGGGATGGTATAGATCAGGTTGGTCTGTGAGAATCGTCTTGATTGATGTGGGAAGACCCAGCCCACTGTGGACAGCACCATTCCTTATATGTGATTTTGGAGTGTGGCAAGGGGCCTGAACAAAAGTGAGCATGTATATACTTCCTTTTTCTCTACTCTTGACTTTGGATGTGACTAGCCGCTTCAAGTTCCTGCCTTCACTTTCCCACAGTGATGGATTATAATCTGGGATTATAATCCAAATAAGCTCCTTTCCCTTTAAATTGCTTTTGTCTGAGTATATTATCACAGAGACGGAACTGAAAATAAAACTTCAGTGCATTTTTAACTTATTTTAGTGTTTGGCAATATCATATTTATATACAATATATCGTGATTCCTTTCGCCACTCACTACCAACTCTCAGCCCCTTCTTAGCCCCACCAGATCTCTTCTTGTCCCTAACTGGTTGCCCTTTATCTGCTTAGGTCCTGGTATATATAAACTACACATCTATGAAACACCATATTGTTCTAATAGCTCTATGCCTAATAGAGTGTTTAAGAGTAAACACATTTATTTCTTCATACTTGTTATATCTTAGTCACTATTTTTATTGCTTTAAACTTTGGTTCACTTTCACACACAATGTTACTTTATTTCTTATTCTTTCATGATGGTTTCTATCCCCTTTTAGATCTCTCTGGTAAACTTGACTTATATCTTTCAGACGTCTTATTATTGCTTGTTTTGATTATAAAAGTCCATCATCCATTATGTCAACTTGTTCTTATTCTGGGTGAATGATTTTTCTAACTTTATAATTTTTATAAGGTTATTTTCAAAAAGGAATAAATTCTTGTTTGGGGGTCTGGTGTCTCTAGACTATTAACATATCTCTTCAGAATACCTTTGCGTTTGTTCTTAGAGTGATTTTTTTTTCCATGGCAAGTTTCAGAGTTGATTGCTGTTTGACTTCAGATGTCCATGCCAACAAATAATTACAATGTTGTTATTATTGTGGCCTCCAAACCTGATTTGCCATAGGCTTATGTTTTCATATCGATATACTTGATTTATAAAATTGTTAATTCATTTTTATGTTCTTTGTAAGTAGGAATCAAGCACTGCCACTGCCGTTCTGCATTAATAGCACGTATTTGATAGCCACAGATATATGCTGGACTTTTATAGCCAAAACAAACATTTAAGTTTCTATGTAGTGTTTAGTTATAGCTCTCTATCTTCTAAGGCCTTAAGGCCTTTGTGGTAACTATCAGCACTCAAGTCCTTCAACTTATGTTCTTCTATTTACATTCAGTATAGTTTTTACTACTAAGGCAACAATTTCAGTCTGTCACATTGTATTTGAGCTCCCTCCTCATTTATAGTTTAGCATCTAATCATTTCTTAGCTGCATGTGTAGTGTCGTTCCAGTCACATTATACTCTGTGTTCATATTGAGAAGGAACAGCTAACTCCATGATTGCCAAGAGCTCTGGTCAAAAGAGCTCATTTTCATGCTTTTCATTTCCATACTTGAGTAAACTGTGTTTCTATCATTTCTTTTTCTTTTTTTTTTTTTTTGGTTTTTCGAGACAGGGTTTCTCTGTGTAGCTTTGCGCCTTTCCTGGAGCTCACTTGGTAGCCCAGGCTGGCCTCGAACTCACAGAGATCTGCCTGGCTCTGCCTCCCAAGTGCTGGGATTAAAGGCATGCACCACCAACGCCCAGCGTTTCTATCATTTCTTAACTCCATTATCATGAATATATCTCTTGCTGCTACAAGGTGATTTGCTGTGGATATCACTCTGTATCAATAAAGCGCTGATTGGCCAGTAGCCAGACAGGAAGTATAGGCGGGACTAACAGAGAGGAGAATTGAGGGAACAGGAAGGGAGAGGAGAGACTGGCTGGAGCCGCGGCCAGGAGAAGGAAGATGTAAGGTACCGGTAAGCCACGAGCCACGTGGCAAAGTAGAGATTAATAGAAATGGGCTAAATATAAGAGTAAGAGCTAGACAATGATAGGCCTGAGCTAATGGCCAAGCAGTTTAAATAATGTAAGCGTCTGTGTGTTCATTTTATAAGTGGGCTCGGAGACTGGCGGGACTTGGGAGCTGGAGACTGGCGGGTGGCAGAGATTTGTCCTGACTGTGGGCACGGCAGGAAAACTCTAGCTACAGTGATTGCTACAGTACTTGGGGTATAAGCTGAGTTGTTCAAACAAAAGTACCACACACACACTAGATTAAGCTACATAAAATGATATTTCTCTAGTGTTAAAAGAAAGGCTTGAAAGGCAGAATGTCCTATGCCTTGCTGATTGTCCATGGGCCATTTTTTTTTAATTTTTTAAAAAATTTTAATCTATTTTTCTTTCATACAATACATGAGGATTGCGGTTTCTTCTCCCTCCCTCCACCCCCTCACAGTTCTCCCCATTTCCCTTCTTCCCCAGATCCACTCCCATCCCCTCCAAGAAAGAAATAGGCCTCCCAGGGACATAACCAAACACAACACAACAAGATACAATAAAACCAACCACAAACTCTCATATCAAGGCTGAGCAAGGCAACCCAGTAGGAGGAAAAGGGTCCTCAAGAGCAGGCAAAAGAGTTAGAGAAACCCTCACTCCCACTTTTAGGAGTCACCCCAAAACATCAAGCCAACAACCATAACATATAAGCAGAGGACCTAGCTCAGACCCATGTAGGATCTATGATGGCCATTTTAGTCTCTGTGAGACCCCATGAGACCTACTTAGTTGATTCTGAGGTCTGTGCTTTCCTGGAATCCTCAACCTCTCTAGCTTCCACAATTCCTCCCCCTTTCTTCCATGGGGGTTCTCCAAGCTCCTAAGGCAGGGACACAGTGAAGACCTCCAACCCCGGTTTTCTTTCCACCTAACATTTAGTTGTGGATCTCTGCATCTGCTCTCATCGGCTGCCAGAGGCAACCTCTCTGATGGTGACTGGACTGGGCATTGATCTATGAGTATAGCAGAACATCATTAGGAATCATTTCACTTATTTATTTATTTATTTATTTATTTATTTATTTATTTATTTATTGGCAAGTCTTATTTGGTTCTACCCTAGGTCTCTGAGCTCTAAAGCTTCCTGTTCCTGGCCATTCAGGCAGTATCCAGCATGGGCTCTCTCTTTTGGCATGGGCCTCAAATTAAACTAGTCATTGGTTGGCCACTCCTACAAGCTCTGAGCCACCATTTCCCCAGCACATCTTTCAGGCAAAACACATTGTAGATTGAAGGATTTGTGGCTGGGTTGATGTCCCAGTCCCACCACTGGAAGCCTTGCCTGGTTACAGAAGATGGACTGATCAGGCTCCTATCCTCTATTACTAGGACTCCTCACTAGGGTCACCTTCATAGATTCCGCTACAAATAATGGTACTTTGACTTCTTCCTTTCCAAACTGAATCTCCTTGGTCTCCTTTAGTTGTCTTACTGCTACAGCTAAACTCCAAGAATTATATTGAATAGATGTGGAGAGAGTGAACAGCCTCATCTTGCTCCTGATTTTAGTGGAATTGCATTGAGTTTCTCTCCATTTAATTTGATGTTGGCTATAGGTTGCTGTAAATTGCCTTTATTATGTTAGGTGTATCTCTAATCTTTCCAGGCCTTTTATCATGAAGAGGTGTTAGATTTTGTCAAAGGCTTTTTCTGCATCTAATGAGATGATCATATAGTTTTTTTTTTTCCTTCAGTGTGTTTATGTGGTACATTTTTTGACTTATTTTCACATGTTGGAACCATCCCTGCAACTCTGGGATGAAGCCTACTTGATCAGGGCAGATGATCTTTTTGATGTGTTCTTGGATTTAGTTTGCAAGTATTTAATTAATTAATTTTACATCCTGACCAGTTTCCCCTCCTCCTTCCCCTTTTCTCCTCCCATTACCTCCTTCCACCTACCTCAATTCATTCCTCCTCTATTTCTATTCAGAAATGGGCAGGACTCTCATAGGTATCAACAAAGCATAACATATCATGTTGCAGTAAGACTAAGCACCTCCCCTTGTATTTAGGCTGGGCAAGGCAATCCAGAATGAAGAATAGGTTCCCAAGAGCCAGCCAAAGCATCAGGGACACTTCCTGCTCCCATTTTTATGAGTCCCACAAGTAGACCTTGCTACACAACTGTTACATGTGTGTAGAGGGCCTACGTTGGTCCCATGCAGGCTTCCTGGTTGTTGGTTAAGACTCTGTGAGTTCGTATGAGCCAGATTAGTTGTTTCTGTGGTTTTTTTCTCATGTGATATCCTTGACCCCTCTGATTCCTACAATCCTCCCTTCATTTCTTCAGCAGGATTCCCCGAGCTCAGCCTAATGTCTGGCTGTGAATCTCTGTATCTGTTTCCATCAGTTACTGGATGAAGGCTCTATGATGACAATTGGGGTAGTCACCGATCTGATCACAGGTGATGGCCAGTTTAGACTGTGTATCCATTATTGCTAGAAGTTTTATCTGGGGTCATCCTTGTGGATTCATGGGAGTCTCCCATGCATGAGGTTTCTACATGACCCAAAAATTACTCTCCCATTTCCAGTCATCTTTTTCAGTACTGTTCCCCTCCATGTACCCCTGAAACCAATCCCTCAAGTTCCCATCCCCACCTGCTCCCAGTTCATTTGGTAGGTCCAGGTAGGTCCAGGTAGGTCCAGTCCCCTCCTCCCAGGCTGTGCAAAGTGTCCCTGCATAGGCCCCAGGTTCCAAATAGCCAGCTCATGCACTAAGGACAGGTCCTGGTCCCACTGCCTGGGTGCCTCCCAAACAGTTCAAGCTGATCAACTGTCTCACTTATCCAGAGGGCCTGATCTGGTGATAGGATGGCCAAACACCCTAACTGTCATGCTAGAAATCTCAACCAATGACTGATGGAAGCAGATGCAGAGATCCATGGCCAGGCCCCAGGTGGAGATCCAGAAGTCCAATCGGCGAGAAAGAGGAGGGATTGTATGAGCGAGAATTGTTGAGACCAGGATTGGAAAAAGCACAGGACGAATAGCCAAACTAGTGGAAACACATGAACTATGAACCAGGAGATCTCTTCTATTTCCTCTTCCCAGGGAGATCCATGCTTTCCCACTTGGGCCATCCTTGTTATCTAGCCTCTCTGGGTCTGTGGTTTGTAACATGGTCATCCTTTACTTTATAGCAAATATCCATGGTGCATGAATCCTAAATGGTCTTTAATAAAAACCTGGAGCCAGATATTAGGGTAAATGCTGAAAGATCAGAGAGAAAAAGGAACAAGACACTTCTCACCACTACTGAATTCTCAGGCTGAATGGAAAGCGAGACCCTATCTGCATGAATCCTCTGACTGAAAGCCTCTGAATCCTCGCCAAAAAAAGCCTCCATTTCCTGTCTCCTCATGCCTTATATACCTTACTCCACCAAGCCATCACCTCCTTTTTAATGCTGGGATTAATGGTGTGTGTGATTCCCAAATACTGGTAGCAAAGACATGAGATCTCAAGTGATGGGATTAAAGTTGTGTAATTCTCACGGACTGGGATTAAAGGTGTGTGTCACCACTGCCTGGCTCTGTTTCACTCCTAGACTGAATCAATCTCCTGTAGTCCAGGGTGGCTTTGAACTGGATCTCTGCTTCCCGAGTGCTAGGATTAAAGGTGTGTGTCACCACTGCCTGGCCTCTATATTTAATCTAGTGGCTGGCTCTGTCGTCTGATACTGTGCAAGCTTTATTTGATACACAATGTATCACCACATATCCGGTTACGGTTGAGTATACACCATGTTTGTCTTTCTGGGTTTGTCAGGGTTGCCTCACTCAGGGTGATTTTTTTCTTCTAGTTCTATCCATTTGCCTTCAAATTTCCTGATGTCATTATTTTTAACAGCTGAGTAATACTCCATTGTGTAATGGTACTCCATTTTCTTTATCTATTCTTTACACGATGGCCATCTAGGTTATTTCCAGGTTCTGGCTATTACAAATAAAGCTACTATGAACAAATAAATCATCCTTTTGGTATGACTGAGCATCCTTTGGGTATATGCTTAAGAGTGGTATCACTGGGTCTTGAGGTAGATTGACTCCCAATTTTCTGAGAAATTGCCATATTAATTTCCAAAGTGGCTGTACAATTTTGCACTACATAGAGGGTTTGTGAGTATTTATTGATTATTTCTGCATCAATGTTCATGAGGGAAATTCGCCTGTAATTCTTGTTCTTTGTTCATTCTTTGTGTGTTTTTTGGTTTAAGTTTGACCCTGGCCTCACGAAATGAATTGGGCTATGTTCCCTCTGTTTCCATTTTGTGGCATAATTTGAGGAGTATTGGCATTAGTACTTCTTTGAAAGCCTGGTAGAATTCTGGGCTAAAAATATCTGGTCTGGCCCTGGGCTTTTTTTGGTTGGAAGACTTTTAATGATTTCTTCTATTTCCTTAGGGGATATAGGTATTATTTAAGTTGTTTATCTGGTCTTGAATTAACTTTGGTCAGTGGTATCTATTGATAGAATTATCTTTTAGATTTTAGATTTTCTTTTAGATTTTCCAATTTTGTGGACTCCAGGTTTTTAAAATATGACCTAATGATTCCTTGGATTTCCTAGGTATCTGTTGTTATGCCCTACTTTCATTTCTGGTTTTGTTAATTTGGATATTCTCTCTGTGTCTTTTAGTTAGTTTGGATAAAGATTTGTCTGTCTTGTTGATTTTTTCAAAGAACCAATTCTTTGATCCTTCGATTCCTTGTATTGTTCTCTTCATGGCGATGTTATTGATTTCAGCCCTCAGTTTGATTATTTCAAGTCATCTACTCCTTTTGGGTGTGCTTACTTCTTTTTGTTCTAGAGCTTTCAGGTGTGCTGTTAAGTTTCCAGCATGAGATCTCTCCAGTTTTTTATTTAGGCAGCTACTGTTATGAATTTGGTCTTTTTTCCTTGCAGTTTTTAATATTCTTTCTCTGTTCTGTATGTTTAGTGTTTAGATTATTATGTGGGGAAGAGATTTCCATTTCTTGTCCAATCTACTTGTTGTCTGTATGCTTCTTGTATCTTTGTAAGTATCTCCTTTAGATTAGGAAGATTTTCTTCTATGATTTTTGAAAATACTTTCTGTGCCTTTAATCTGGGTTTCTTCTCCTTCTTCTATTCCTATTATTCTTGGGTCTTTTCATAGTATCCCAGATTTCCTGAAGAGTTTGTGTCAGGAGTTTTTTTTAGATTTAACATTTTCTTTGATGAACATATCTATTTCTTCTATCATATCTTCAATCCTGAGGTTTTTTGATCTCTTGTATTCTGTTTGTGAAGCTTGAGTTTGTAGTTCCTGTGTAGATGTTTCATTTTCACAATTCCTTCAATTTGTGTTTTCTTTGTTGCTTCTATTTCCATTTTCATGTTTTAAACAGTTTTATATGTTTCCTTTGACTGTTTTCTTTTTCCTGGCTTTCTTTATGGGTTTTATTCATTTCTGCTTTAAGGACCTCTTATAGCTCGAATCCTAATTGGTCTTAATAATAAAAACCCGGAATCAGATATTGGGGTAAATACTAAAAGATCAGAGAAGTAAAGGAGCAGCCACTAGAAAGATTTTTTTACCTCTAGGAGTTCACAGACTGAAAGTGGTTGAGCTCCTGTCTCCTCCCTGCCTTATAACTTCCTCTCTCTGCCCAGCCATATCACTTCCTGTATGTTGTTTGTACAGACCTCCAGACCTCAATGGGTAGACAATGGCTAGCTCCACCTTCTGATCTTCAGGCTAGCTTTATTTGTTAGAGAACAAGCAAAATATCACGACAGCCTCTATCATCTTCATAGTTTGTTTTAAGGTTTTTTCCTTGTATTTCAGCTGTGTTGGAATATTCAGGGCTTGCTGTAGTAGGTAGGCTCTAGTGGTAACATATTGCCTTAGCTGAGGTTGATTACATTCTTACACTGATGTCTAGGCATCTGGGTTTGGGGTGATTATTGGTCTAGGTTCTGATTCCTAAGTTTATGTTTGTTGGATAAGTGTTTTGATTCTTAGTTTCTGTTTCCTCTCTGGTCTTCTGGCCATATGGCCTGTGGTTGAGCAGGAGGTCTCTACCCAAGTTGGGGGCCAAACTTTTGGTGACCAGAGTGGCCTCTGGTCAAACAGGGAGTCTCTGCCTGAGTTGGAGGCTGGGACATGATGATGAAGAGGAGAGGGTTGATTGGTATTGGGAGGCACTGAAAGATCCAGGGCAGTCCATTGGCAGGTGGCCTACCTGGACTTTTTGTGGCCTTTGAGGCCTTTGGTCAAGCAGTGGGTCTCTGCCAGAGTTGGGGTCTAGGATATAGCAATGAGGGAGGTGGGGTGAGGGTATTCTGGGGGCAGGGACTCTGATAGAATCGGGGGAGTCTGTGGGTGGGTGGCTTGTCTGAACTTCTGGCCCATGGGCCAATTCTTTATCCCTACACAATCATAGAATAATGAATATTTACACAACAAATAGTGTGTGTATAATTATATATATATATATATATATATACACATATATATGCATGAATGAAACAGATGAAACAAATCACCTTTTAACTAGAACTTAATAATAAATGGGTCATCAGCAAAGTAGAATGCTATTTATTACTACAAATAGTTAAGCAGAAATAAAAGTACCATTTGCAGAAGAAATTCCAAGATCAGTACTTTCCTTCAGTGGTAGGTTCAAAGACATTGCTATTGGGGTTTCTGATATATAATTTTATGGTTCTTTTCTTTTTCTTACCAGGGTTTGAATCCAGGTGTTTGTTTATGTTCAGTAAGTCACTGAACTACATTGCCATCCACCCCATTATATGTCATATATATATACATATATATGTGTGTGTGTGTGTGTGTGTGTGTGTGTGTGTGTGTGTGTGTGAAAGAGAGAGAGAGAGAGAGAGAGGAGGGAGAGAGGGAGAGAGGAAAAGAGGGAGAAAGAAAGTTTGTGCCATGTAACAACTTCCTGGAGAGTAAAGATGGTATCTGTTTTAAAGTCAGTTCTACATCAGTAAAAGTTAGAAGAATATACAAAAGATAATAGGTAAGTAATAAGTAAAGGCATATTTGTTGAATAAAGGAATTAATGGCTACTTTAAAAGGTAGTTGGAGGCTGGGGAGATAATACAGTAGTTGATAAGTGCTTGCCTTACATGCTTGAAAACCCAAGACTGATCCCCTGAGCTCATATAAAAAGGCGGGCATGTATATGTGCTTATAATGCCAGCAGTGGGGGAGGAGAAATCATAGTCTCTTTAGCATTGGGTGGCCGAGCAGCCTAGTCTAATCGGTGAGTTCTGGGGCTGTGATAAACAATGTCTTAAAAGGGGGAAAAAGAAGACAATCGCCCTTGTATCCCCACATACATAAGCATACATGTGCATGTGCACTGACCTGACACACACCCACACACACATACAAATGATTAATGGAAAATGAAAACACTAGGAAATGTTCTTGTATTTCGTTAGAGAATTTTGGATTAAATTTAATATTTTAAATGATTAGTTTTGCTTTACAGAATATTATACTGCACTGGGAGAGGTATTGCATAAACATGAAACATGAGTATACACTGAGTGTATTCTTGTTATTTCTTACATGCTGACAGTAGTTTCCTCTCTTGGGAGTCACAGAAATGATGGAGGTTGTTTCTTGGGTTTTGATTTTCAGTACAAATTCGTTCTTGACTCATTGTTACACATAAGCATCCCACACTTAAATTTGAATCTTTTTCAGTTTATAAATTCTGTTAGTTAAATTTAAAATTATTCCAAAGTAAATAACTTAAAAGAATGTCAGTGTCCTTAGAGGATAATGTTTCCAGGCTTCCTTGTAAATCTCAGTTTTAGATAATTAATATTCTTTTCATTTCTGAGACTTTCATTGGGGATTGGGTAGCACAAAATAAGTATATCACCAATTTAGAGTTCTCTCTCACACACACTCACAACACTCACACAATCACACAGCATTCTATTCTTCTTCCCCTCCCCCTTTCTTTCCCCTCTGCCTCTTTCTCTCTTTCCTCCTTCCCTTCCTCTTCTTCATTCCCTCACCCCTACCAACTTCTTGCCATTTATCCTATTTATACGCCCTGTTCAAATCACCTCTTTAGCTATCACATACATGTTATTTATCCTCCAAGCCTGCATTTCCCCACTACTTGTCATTCTTAAGTATAGCCTTCATAGGATATAAACAACAGCAAAACAAAGCCCCATGGATCAGTGATAACAAAATAAAGAGACAGAAATAGAGAAGTAACAAGAGTTCATTCTGTATTT
The DNA here is from genome assembly GCA_902168325.1 of Peromyscus nudipes. NCBI lineage: Eukaryota > Metazoa > Chordata > Mammalia > Rodentia > Cricetidae > Peromyscus > Peromyscus nudipes. The sequence continues at coordinate 11,712 of CABHPH010161002.1, forward strand.
AACAACTAGTACTGTCATCCAGAAACAATGTCCCTGGCAGAAAGTTTTTTCCTCTTTCGTTTTTTTTTTTTTGTTCCTTTATCCTATCTTATTTACCCACATTACTTAAGAACATGTGTTAAAATGACAGTTGAGCATATGATGATCTATAATGTACTCACATAATGATACATATGTGATTGTTATAGCAGCTATAACTCATGCTCTCTATTATTTCAGGATAGATGAAAACCTACTTAACTCTGCCATATTGAATGGAAAAATGCATTCTCGAAACAGGTAATATCAAAAACTCAAATATGCAAAAAAAAGCAACAACTATGGTTTTACAGCAGACTCTGAGATTTTTTTTAAATGACTTGTCTCTTTCAAAAGAATAAGACCATGCTCATATGAGAGTAATATTGAATTGTTTCTTCAAAGGCCTCTTGAAAAAGAGCAGGGGCTGACTTTGCTGTCAGAGCTATTTGAGAAGTAGATGAAATCACAGAGCAGAACCCATCATTCAGTGATCGATGGGGAGGCTACCTATGGCCTAGTGAGTAGAGAAATTGGTTGTGTCATTTCATGTGCACCACTGATGTCCCAAGTCACTGTCCAGAGAACCTCTATTTTTCACCACGCTAACTTGACTGCTGCGTTTACTTAACATCACCCCCATCAGAGCAGCACTTGACTCTGATCAGACTCAGCCTATTAATTTGATAATTCTCAGATACATCCATGCCAGAAGCATATATATCACCAAGATAGACTCTCATGTATAATCTGCACTAGCTTGTGTCTAAAGGAGTCTTTCTACTCATAGGAACACTGTATTTTTCTCACCTGTGAAGCATCTCCTAAGGCTACTGAATTGACTTCTCACATTCACCTGTCAAATGGCTTGTGTGACCCTGACTAAATTAATTTTCCTCACTCATTATTCCTTCTATTAAAAAAGAAAAAGTTAAAATAGATAATTTCTGTGGATTCTTCTAGGTACTCCTTCCCTTAAAAGATTGCCTGTCCCAAGGTGAAGCAAGTCACACATAAAATGCGAAGGAATTTTCAACAACAGAAGTATGTGATTCTTATTCACATTTCCTTCTTAAGAAATAATGTGGGTTGGGGATTTAGCTCAGTGGTAGAGTGCTTGCCTGGCAAGCACAAGGCCCTGGGTTCGATCCTCAGCTCAAAAAAAAAAAAAAAAAAAAACCAAAAAACTGTTTCTATTTCCCGGGCGGTGGTGGCGCATGCCTTTAATCCCAGCACTCGGGAGGCAGAGCCAGGAGGAGCTCTGTGAGTTCAAGGCCAGCCTGGGCTACCAAGTGAGTTCCAGGAACGGCACAAAGCTACACAGGGAAACCCTGTCTCGAAAAACCAAAAAAAAATAATAATAATGTAACGATAAGACAGAATGAGATTGTGCACGTGGCATACTGAATTTTGCTGCATCAATAGAGAAAAATGAGGATATGTCACATGTGAACTGCAACTTTTTTAACCTTTGGGATAATAATTCTTCAAATCTTGAGCATGATCCATATTAGAATTAAAGGTACAAGGATGGTATATATGTTACCTACCCTCAAGCAATGTAGAATAGAATTTTATAATTAACAATCTATTTTTCAAGCTTTAACTTATTGTTAATTGACAAAGAATAGTTGCTTGTGTTTGGAGGTACAAGAATATTTTTAAATACGCATTTTATAAATTACCAAACATGACTAACTAGCAAGTGTAGCTGAAATTTTCCTGTGTCCTGCACAGCCCACAGCCACTCAGACCCAAGTAAACACATAGGGGTTTATATTAATTAAAATTGCTTGGCTATTAGCTCAAGCTTTCCACTGACTAGCTCTTACACTTAAATTCAGCCCATTTCTGTTAATCTATATGTTGCCATATGTTCCATGGCTTTACCTGTGTGCCACTACATGCTGCTCCCTGGATGGTAGGCTGGTGTTTCCTGACTCAGTCTTTCTCTTCCCAACATTCTCCTTGTCTGCTTATCCTGCCTGTACTTCCTGCCTGGCTACTGGCCAATCAACATTTTATTAAACCAGTGTATAAAAGCATTATCCCACAGCAAGCAAACATCATCACTTCAAATATTTATTATTCCTTGTGGCACCCTTATTGGTTCTTCAGTTTTTTGTTTTATTTTGTTTTTGCTTACTGGCTAGTATCATGTGCTAGGGATTCTTTACAAGAATGGTAATGGGATGTGAAACAGCCTGAATTCTTTTTGGCTCTAGAATAGTTTTTGTAGTATTTAGGAATTTCCCTTAAATGCATTTTAAAGTCCCAATTGAAAAGATTTCAACCAATACCCAGCAGGACAAAACGCAGAACAGATTGATGTAAAGGCTGCTGGGAAAACACCAGAATTTCCAGCCTAGCCACACAGCACCAGTGATAATCTGGAACTACAGATTATAAGTCATTTCAATTGAACAGAATACTGAAGGTGAAGGACAGCTCAGCACAGTGTACATAACTCAGATTCATAGAATGTGATAGTGACAAGGGTGTGATAGTTTATTTTGAGATGTCTCTAATTTGGAAAACACCCAAAGATCATTTTAGCTATGTCCCTCATCTGTGCTTTCTCCAAATCCAATTAGGCTGCTATAGATATCAGTCACCTAATTTATTTCATACCAAGATTACACTGCATGATTCTTTATAATTCTTTGTCAGTTCATCTAAAATTTAGGAAACTAAGGGACACATATATAAAGGGAATTATAAATTACTCAAGTAATAGTTCCAAATTATGTGTGTTTACCATGTACATGCCAAGGACTCTTGGAGGCCAGAAGTGTGTGTCAGATCCCCTAGAACTAGAGTTACACATGGTTCTGATCTGCTATCTGGATGTTGGGAACTTAAACCAAGCTCTCTGTAAGATCAGGAAGTACTCTTAACCACAGAGCCATATCTCCAATTCTGTGGGTATTTTGTTGTTGTTGTTCTTGATTTTTTTTTGATAAGAAGGAATAAAACAAACCCTTTTTCAAATTCTTTACCAAGCACTTAGATATTTCTTTGCAGAGAAGACAGAGTGTTCATATAGTTCCTGGGACTGAAAAAAACAGGTACTTAACTTTTATTTCTAGTCAAGTAGTTTCTTTTCCTGGGAGAATTCTAAAGCTGAATTTCATCTAAAATATCATTAACTTACAAGTTGATTCCGCAACTTTCCTACACAATGTGACTCAGAGCATGTTCTTATGAAAAGTTCTGTGATTCTGGCCAAAGTGGACAGACTAAGTACAGACATAGAACAGATGAAAAGCTTCCATAATTTGTGAAATGAAAATTATGGCATTACAAATTACCATGGAAGAATAACTCAATAAATAAAGCATACAGGGACCCCTGGCCATTTTGTATGGAAAATAATATTAACTTCATGTTTTGAAACAGGCAGGAAATACCAACTAATCCTGAATATTAATGGGAAGGTGGCGGGTGACATGGTGCATCTGCATAGTTCTTCATTTGTGAGCATTAGGATCAGAGTTCTGATGCCCAGAAACCATGTAACAGTGTGCAGGACACGGACAGGGAATCCCTGGAGCAAGTAGCTAGGCAAACTAGCTGGCATGGCAAGCTCTGGTTTGGGAGAAAGACCTTCAATACATATAATCGAGAGTGACCAAGGAAGACATCAGCTTGGACTTGAACACACACTCACACACATATATGCCCACATATATGCATGCTTACAGACCACACATGTATATATATATGTAAACATAATTTGCATAAATATATAATAAGAAAAACTAGACTATCCATGACATTAATTTCATAAGAAAAATTACATATTATCTTCACTTCTAGTCATCCCTAATGATTAGACCTTTTTAATGATATTGAAATATAAAAGTCTAGTATGGAAATATACCATATATGAGATTACACAAGGAGTGAAATGAAAGGAAATATTTTATAGCAAATAAAACAAATATAAATTAATATTGAGAATAGGTATTAAAATGCATGGAGGCTAATTAAATCAGATTATAAATTAATATGTTAAATAACAGTAGAAAGTATGGTTAGCATACATAGTATATATATATATATATATATAATATAAAAGCAAGCAATGAAAATAGCATTCTTAACAATTAATTTTAACGAAATATAAGAAAAGTAAAAATATATACTGACTCAAAATATAAAGTTTTATAAAAACAAGCAATAAATCAAGTGTTGTGGAAATAAATCTACATTAGAAAAGGCCATGTAGCTGTTTTAAAGAAAGTAGTAACACACACCCATGCATGAAAAAGATCCCAAAGGCAAACAGTTTCAGCTCTAGCAGGTCAGATCCAATACATTCTAAGGGGAATAATTTTTCCTACTGCATGCTATATTAGGAATATGAACCAAAAATTCTGGGGCTCAGAGGAATGTTTTGTAATGACAGAATGGCCAAAGACATGGCCTTGGAGCAAGTACACAAAATATGAATGACTATTTTACTATTATAAAACGAATGAATAGGACCCCATGGAAGAGTCCAGTCTCGCCAGATTCTGTCTTACTGTTCCTCACTCTTGCCTATCAGCCCCACCAGTTTACCTATATATTGACTCCCCAAGCACCTACTTCAGCAAGGCAGGCTCTTTGATGCTCTCCTGCCTTTTACCAATCCGTTTGTTTCCACCTAATACCTATCCTTTTCTCTACTCAGTTTCTCCTTCCCATGCCTGGTTAGTGATTCCTCTCTCCTTAGCCAGGGCTGCCCTTTCTCATAACAGTTTCTGACCTTCATCATCTGTAGATTTCTTTAGCTCCCCACACTTCTTTCCTATCAACTGCATTCTGTTCTTTGATATTCAGAACAAAAATGGATTCCAGAAATTGACTTCTACAAAGATAGTCAAATTCTGTGCTAGTTTTCTCATTGTGTTAGAATTTGCAGAATTTCCAGAAGTAACTGGGGTTGGGGGTGCTCATTGTGGCTCACAGTTTCAGACACATTTCAGTTTATCACCCTATGATAAGCATGGCACTAGGAATGGCCTGGTCCAGGGAGATAGAGCATGTGGGAACTCCTCACATGGTGGTGAAGAGAAGCAGGCTGGAACCAGGAGTGGGTCCTGCTTTTTCTACTGACCTACATCTACCAGCCAAGTACCATATCCTAAAGGCCCCACAGCCTTCAAAGTAACACTGGCACTTGGGATGAAGCAGTCAAAGCATGACTCTGTATGGGATGTTTTAGACTCAAACCACAGCAAATACTAGTAATATAACATTAGTAGATTTTTTTTTGTATTTTTCAATGAGCAGATAAGGAATATAAAATACCAATGAAAACCGGAAGAATTCTCCTATATGACACAAGTTCACTGTGCAAATGACATCATACTAAAATTAGTATAGTTGTGTCATTTACCATATATGTCCCAGTTGTAGATAGATTGACAACATAATGTCACTTTTCCTTCACATATACACATATATTACCTATTTTTCCTTTTTCTGGAACTCCTATTTTTTAGGTGATACATTTATGTATGTATATATGTATGTATGTATGTATGTATGTATGTATGCATTTGTTTGTATATTTTAAGAAAGGGGGAAATAAATTGATAGTGTAAAATTAAGAACATGCTGCAGAGCTCCTTGGGCATTAGAATTCAAAACTAAAGATGAAACAACCCAGAAATTTCAAGAAAGGAAAACAGAGGTAAGTACATTTTTTTAAATTAAGGCATGAACAAGAAACTACTGATTTTTTTTAAATAAAAAGCACAATAAATGTGATCATCAGTTAAGTATGCTCATCATATTTCATAATGCATGCAATTTATCTAATATTAGTCATCTAGCTTTCCACTGTCTAGTAGAGAGGGAATTTACCCAAGCCAGAGAATTCAGCACTCAAGAGAATAAGGACTACAAACAAGAAAATAAATTAGGAGATTTGTCTTTAAAATAAATGTGGGAGATGTAAAGAGTTAAATACTTTAAAATCTTAACAATTTAAAATTTCAAAAATGAGATACGTCATGTTTTTGTTTGGAATTAAATATTTGAGGAAATATCAACGGAAAGACTTAGGCATTAAAGTCCCCTGTACTTAATATATAAGAAACACCAACAGAAATGTTATCTAAATAGGTCATTTATTTCAAACATTATAAGTTCCTCTCAGTCACCTTATTTGATTAATCCAGGTCAAGAATTCGTTTAGTGAGGCATAAAATTCAAATTATATAGGTTGGGGCCCTTGTCGTCTCTTAAAGCAATGAATACATCTCATATTTCTCTATACCTCCGTGCCAGTTCCCAGGCAGCAGCCACCGATGGCTAAAGCATAATGATGTCTTGACTTGAATATTGAAATTCTGTATTTAAGGCATATTTCCAAGGAGCTGATGCTTCCTCCCTCAGAAGAGCATTTGTGCTCACTGGATCTAATGGAGGGTTCATGTTTAGTGGACCTGTATGTACCTAAATTAATATGTCAGGAGCTGAGACAGCTTTCAGTCCAGATAGAGGTTAGTAAATTAGCAGGTTGCTAAATAAATTACATTTATTATTTAGGGAAAAAAATGAAAAGAGCAGCAACTTCAAAGCAGTGATTTAAAAGGGTGATACATTGATTCTGTTGTTGAAGTAGATTTCAATGTACAAAATACAACAGAAATCAATACCTCCTTTCTTTTCAGAGTGTATCTTTAAGAGCATCATTCAGTTCTTCAAAGGTTGGCTATTCCATTCCAGCCATGTCGCCAACAGTTGCTGTCTTAGATAATAAAATACAATGCAGGTTGGCAGAAGAGGGTGGGGAGGTGCTCAATCACCAAAGCCTTCTTGAATCCCAAGATCCACTCATAAAGCCCACCCCAAAGATGAAGGATGAACGAAGACGCCAAACACAGGCATTGTGTCTCAAGTCCAAGTTTAGGCTGTACAAAAGCATCAGCCTTTCATCATAAATGAACTTGTTGATTTTTAGCTTCAGTTTCTGGAAGAATGTAGTTCACATATCCATGAGATGAAAAAGTTTTCTTTATTATCCATCCATTAAGAAACCAGAGAATTTGGTAGCCCTGCCTCACTAAAGGAATGATCATATTATAAAACAGCTTGCATCCTATCTTCTACTCTCTGTTAAACAAAGGTACCCACAACCTGTCTGGCCTCATGTAATATAACTCTTTCCCTCCTTCTTTCCCTCCCTTCCTTCTTTCCTCCTTTTCTTCTTTCTCCCTTCTATTTCTAGGCTCCAATTATGTAGACCAGACTGGCTTCAAACTCTCTACATAGCCAAGATTGACTTTAAATTCTCCATCCTCCCGCCTCTGCTTCCCACCTAAGTCCTTGGATTATAGTCATAAGCTGCAAGGCCCAGATTTCATGGCCTGCTTTAGGACAAAATCAAACTTATTTTTTCTCTAAAACATCTTTTAAACAAAAATCTGTTAAAAAAAATTCAATTTGTTCACAGAAGAGTTCCTTAATGTCGTTTATAACTGTATTTTGCGTTATCAAAAATACGTATTTTTACCTTAACAATATATCTGAAATATGAAGACTACATATCAAATAAAATTGAGAATGTTTATTTCCATTAGTAAGAAATGTAATAAAAATTAATTTAAAAATATTTGCTATAAGTCCCAAAAATGGAAGCTCATGGTTCCTTTATTTTGAAACTCTGATACCTTTACTTACATAATCAAAAAGACATGATAAATTCCCCTGGAAGAAATGTGTTTTATTTTTAGTGACTCTACAATTTAATATTTTTTCCCATTTGTTTTCCTAAAGAAAAGATCCATGAGGTGCTTTAGCTTGTTTCCATGATAACTCAGAGGAAAATAACTAGCTAGAGGCAAGAGAATGTGTATGAACAGAAAGGGGGGCCAACCAGATGACTCAGTTGCTTAAGGTTCTGGCTAGAAAGCCTGGTGACCTAAACTCAGTCCCAGGGTACACATAGTAGAAGGAGAGTATCAACTTCTATAAGTTAGTTATCCTTTAACCACTACAGGCATGTTGAATACATGTGTGCAAACACAGCCATATATACACACAAAGAAATGTAAAAGCAAAAATGTTTCAAAGAAGAGGGTAGATATAAAGCAAAGGATAACCAGATTACAATCCACAGCTCCAGAGAAGCTAGCTAACAAGGAGAAGCCTAAGAGGGATTCATGGATCACCCTGGGAAGTGGAAATAGATGATCTAGATCTCCATGAGAAAACTAGGGGTGGGGGGAGCAATAGAGGGTAGGGCATGTGGGATGAGAACATAAGGGAACAGGATGTTCCAGCTGGAACAGGGACCAAGTGTGAAAGCAATGAAAGAGATACCACGATAGAGGGAGACATCATGGGGATAGGGAGAAACGAGGTGCTAGGGAAGTTCCCAGGAATCCACAAGGATGACCCCAGCAATAGTGGAGATGGTGCCTGACCTGGCTTACCCCAGTAATCAGATCAGTGAATACCTTAACTGTCATCATAGAGCCTTCATCCAGTAACTGATGGAGGCAGATGCAGAGATCTACAGCCAAGCACCAGGCTGAGGTCCAGGAGTCCAATCAAAGAGAGAGAAGAAGGATTCTATGAGCAAGGAGCATCAAGATCATGATAGGGAAACCTACAGAGACAACCAAACTAAACGAGTGGGAACTCATGAACTTTAGACTGACAGCTGTTGAGCCCCCATGGGACTGGACTAGGCCCTCTGCATAAGTGAGACTGTTGTGTAAGTTGATCTGCTTAAGGAACCCCTTGGTGGTAGGATCAGGATCCATCCCTGGTCAATGAGCTGACTTTTTGGAGCCCACTACCTATGGGGGGACACCTTGCACAGCTTTGATGCGGAGTGGGGGGGTCTTGGACCTGCCTTATCTGAATATACCAGGCTCTGCTGACTCCCCATGGGAGGCCTGACCTTGTTGGAGGAGGGGATGGGGGGGTGTAGGTGGGGAAGGCTGGGGGACAAGAGGAGGGAAGAGAGGGGGATCTGTGGTTGATATGTAAAATGAATAAAAAAATTCTTAATTAAAAAAAAAGAAGAAGAGGGCTGGAGAGATGGCTCTGGTGAAGCCAACTGTTCTTTCAGAGGACCTGGGCTCCATGCCCAGCACCCACATCAGGCATCTCACAGCCCCCCGTAACTAGATGCAGAGTGTCTGACACCCTCTGGCCTCTACAGCATCTGTATGCAAGTGGTACATGAAAATTGTTTTCAAGCCCACATACATACACATTAGAAATAAATAATATTTTAAAAAGAAAAAATCAATAAAACATTAATATCATTTATTATAAAAAACTTTACTTTTTAAAAGAATTCCATAGATTAGTGGTTATTCATAATTTGTAAAATATTAATCATTTAAGTGTTATTTGACGGTCTGGGTCACAGCCATCCTTTACTACAGATCAAGGTGATCTGAAGCCTCCTTCTGACCTCCATGGGAACCAGTCATGCACACGTTGCTCAAACATACATGCAGGTAGAACACCCATATGCATAAAATAAAATAAATCCTAAAAATATAAACTTGGTAGGTTACTGTGCTCTACCTGAAAGATCCATGGGTTCAGATGGAGCTGTCTGTTAATCTTCCATTTTCCACTGAGAAAAAGTCAAGTTTTGAGCCTCCGTTTCATTATCTGTAAAGTTGTAAAATTGGTATTAGCTTTGATTTCAGGCTGATATGAATCATTTGGCCCAGTCTATTAGCATTTTTCCTGGCTATTAACCATAATTGTAGGCCAGAAAGTCCCAACAACACTACACACACACACACACACACACACACACACACACACACACACACACACA